>QLPG01009245.1:0-26586 GCA_003314385.1 Gomphus sp. MG54 | reverse complement strand
GCGCAACACACGAGCACGTTGAAGCCATGCCACTACTTCTAGCCTGCAGGACTTGGCCTCTATCCGTCCGCCCCCTTCGGCTTTCCCGAGGCCTGTCAGTATGTACGGTTCCTGACAGGGGTCTTCAGCCTTTCTCCAAGTTTTTCTGTGATTACACTTTCTACCTTGCTTGCTTTCAGGTGTGGTGGGGTATACGTGATCCTGTAGTGTTGCATCTCATCCAACTCCCACGGGAATTTGACATACACTACCATCACCTCCTCACACTCGACTATCCTTGATGGCTTTCCGTTCAGCACCCCTTTTTTGTTGCACCCTTCCAGGAGTGTCAGCAGGGACCAAACTTCTAGGTTAGGGGCACTCACGTGAGGTTTTATTGTCTGGATCATTTGGAGCGTGAGCAGTCCTGGTGCCTCACGCTCTGTCCCCTCCCACAAGAGCTTTCTTGTAGTTGACATAATCCTGTCTGTGAGCCCTCTTTTCCGCTTCTTGTAGAATATCACTGACTTGCATCCATAGACCATTGCCAGCACGATGCGGTCAGAGATCTCCCACAATTGGTTTCTTTCTTCAATCCTATCCATGTAGACTTCATATATCCCATCAGGATATATTCTGGCCTCGTTGAGAACATCCTGTGGAACCACTGCTGTCTCCACTGATAATACATTCTTAGGGCCTGTGCATAGCCCTGCTGTGATCTGTGGCAGTCTTTGCCTGCCTGCATTGCCTCCTTGTGCAGCAAAAAGTTTCTCGGTTTACAAGCCCCCAGTACTGCTCCTTTTGACCCTGGAGCGACTAGTGCTGGCTGTTTTCAATGAGCTAGGACCTGTGAATGGGTCTATCCTGTTCTGACTCCTCGAAGGGGTAGAGGTGGTGTTTCTACCGCTCTGCACCCTGGGTTTTGGGTGGATGGGCCTAATGGGTTTGGGGTCTATTTTCCTCTTTTTGGTTGTGGGAGTCTCCTCACCACTTCCATGGTAAGGGATCTTCTTTGAGTCTGTCTTTCCTTGGTTGTTTGGTCTGAGGGGTCGGAATAAGGGTTATGTCATTCTTAGGTTCCAGTACAGAAAACCGATTATATACAGGCAGTGGGGGCATACGATTCGTCTACTGTGGGTTCCAAAACCCTCTGTTCCTTCACTCTCTGCCTCCCCATATCCTTCTTCCTTGGCTTCTACCTGCATCTCAGCAGGCAGTGCCTCGGACATGTCTGCTAATGAAAGCAGCTCAGGCAGCAGTTCTAGGTTTTCTTCTGTGCTCATGGTCCTAATATTGAAGGCCCACAGGGGAATGCTGAGCATATTGCCCCATCTCTTTGCACCAGTGACAGGTCTGAGGCAGGGCATCTCTGAAATAAGCTCAGTCTACCTTCATGGGGGTGGGCCCATCTTTTGGGGTTGAGGTGACTGTTGATGCAAGCAAGGCATGCTGAAGTTGCAAAGTTGCAGTTTATAACCCCGCTGGCCTAGGGAAGATGGGAGTTGCCTTGGGAGGAATCGGTAGAGGTCAAGAGGTTATTTGTTGGGAATTGGGAGATTCTCTAACAGATAGGAAGGGTCATCGGATCAGGGATCAGCTTAAAGGAATCCAAACCTCTCTCACTCAGACAATAACTCAACAAATCAGTCTTGATTGACTACCAAAAAAATATAATAAATTTGGCTGGCCATTTAAGAGTGAATTACTCAAAGTAATTAACTCTTATACTATCAAGCTCTTCAAGGCCTAAAGAAATACTTCAAAAACACTCATATATTTCGCTTATTTCTATTTGGACCCACAATGACCCACAGCCAGGTGCCAAACACTTATACACGGAAAATGGTGCCAAATCACTGGCTCAAGCTCTCAAGATTAATTGTACAACAAATTCCTGGGCTCAGGTAATAGCTATTACACTATAGGTCAGCCCAGAAGCTCGGCTTACTTACTATTAATATTTCATGACTTGACCAGTCATGAGACTACTAGCCGTGGGAACATGACTCATTAATGACTATAGGGTGACTCATTCGTGACTACAGGGTGACTCGTAACTGCCACAGGCTTCCAGGACCTTCCATTCCTTTCCACACCCTTCCACTAATTTCAGGAAGGTCTTGCCTTATCGGGGAGTTACATAATCAGCTTAGAATTAGTATATATAGAGGCTAGTTCTGTAGCGTAAAGTAACTTAAGAATCTATCTTACTTTCACCCATAGTCCATTGGATTATCTTGTGCATCAAGCACCCTTGGGTACGTTGATCCGAAGGTCAGTGCCACTCTGGTACGTTGGTCCGAAGGCCAGTGCCACCTTCTCATAGACACGTTGATCCGAAGGTCAGTGTCTCCCTCTCTTGAGTATGTTGATCCGAAGGTCAGTGCTTAACAAAGGGTTCTTGGTTAAAACATAAAAGGTACGCAAAAACATAGTAAAAGAACTAAATCAGATTTATAGAACATCCATGGAAATAATCCTAGGCAAGGGTAGAATAATAGTTCACGTACACAAACTATTATTCCTACATGTAATTGAAAAGGCACCTGCCAAGGCCCCCTCTAAACAATTCTTTTTGGACATCAACCCGGACAGGCTTCCACTTGCCCTCGTCTTGTCGGAGAACTTGATTAGACTTTCTTCACACCAAAGTTTTGTCACGGATCTCGGGTTACCTCATTTACGGTTCCAAAACATTATTCAAACATGGCTCCAGTTGGTTTCTGAAAAGGCCTAATTCACTTCTTATTGTAGGCCACCTTTTGAGCTGCTTTATACCATCCTTCAGGGTTGTCGAAATTAGATGTCCCATCTCCCAGAAATGCCACTCTGGATTAGATCCTAGGTTCCAAACCCTTCCTAAACTTGATCATGATCATTTTGCATTTGTGTCAAGCGTCGGATACTGACGGACTTCGGTACTGCCGAGGGGTGTTGTCGAAAGGTCGGGTGGACTATGGCCAAGTCCTGCAAGCCAAGGGTAGTGGCGTTGGCTTCAATGTACTCATGCGTTGTGCCCTACTTGCCATGCGTGCCACTGTATTTGCAACAGACAGATACTCAGGGGGGATACTGAGGATGTCGGCCCGAGTCGAGGACTTAACAGAAGAGAAAAAGGTAGAAGGGCCTAAGCCTAGTCGATACCCAGAATGAGGAAGTATGTACATCCATGTCCTACTTATATAGGTTAAGAAGCGACACGTGGAATAAGGAATGTGGGGCAATAAGGTATGCAGAGCATGTAGTCATTGTCCACAACGAACAAAATTAGAACAAGGAATGCAAAGCAGGGATAGAACAACAAAAGACAGGATAATAGAATGTGTCCGAAGATAGGACAATAGGAGGTGCCAGACTATAAGACAAGGCTGGTAACCGAGGATAGTACAAGGACAGGAAGTCCCGAGGTGGGGCGGATCGAGAAGCGGGCGGATGGCATGACGGATGTGCTGGACCGAGAACAATGTATCAAGTGATGTGCATGCGGCGTGGACACTTGTACGTGGACATAGGATGGTTGCTCGGTCAGCACTGGCGAATCTCCGGGACCTTGGTACGTGGACTTGATAATTTGTGATACTCTGCCAAGGCCACCAGTTCTTTGAAACAGTCAATGTATTCCTTGACCAAGTTCCTGCCTTGATACTAGCCTGTATCTTCGAGTTGTGTCAAGGCCAAGAGCTGCACATTCCTTAGACAGAAGTGTTCTACCATGTCCATCTTGAACACCGTCCAATTAAAGTATAGGGGGCATCCTGCTTGCTTGCTTCATAGAACGCTAGTAGTGTATCAAGCTGCTTGTCCTGACTTGAAGTACAACAGTGCCCAGTGGATGCAGGCTTGGTCATTAGCCAACTGGTTGCTGCAAACTACAAAGTAGATGTTGCAGAAATTGAGGAAGGCTTTGCCTTTTTCTTGATCTCTATTGAAGTCAGATGGGACAGCCAGTTGGGCTTGAGAATCAGTTTAGGACACTGTCAAGCTTCGGATACTGATGGACTTTGGGACTGTCAAAGGGTCGGGTGGACAATGGCCAAGTCCTGCAGGCCAAGAGTAGTGGCATTGGCTTCAACATACTCGTGTGTTACGCCCTACCTGCCGTGTATACCACCAATTTGCAACAGACAGGATACTTGGGAGGATGCCGATGATGCCGGCCCAAGTTGAGGACTTAACAGAGTGGAAGAAGGTAGAAGGGCCTAAGCCTAGTTGATACCCAGAATGAGGAAATATGTACATGCATGTCCTACTTATATAGGTTTAAGAAGGGACATGTGGAATAAGGAATGTGAGACAACAAGGTATGCAGAGCATGTGGTTATTGTCCACAATGAGTAAAATTAGAATGAAGGAATGTAAAATGGGGATAGAATAATAAAGGATAGAATAATAGAAATGTGGCCAAGGATGGGACAATAGGGAGCGACTGACTATAAAACAATGTAGCCATGGCCGAGGATAATACAAGGACAGGAAGTCCCGAGGTGAGGCAGATTGAAGGGTGAGGAGTAGGTATGGTGGGATTAATGAATGGTGAGTGGTGTAGAGTATGTGAGGGGTGAAGACAAGGAGTGTGGATGGTGGATGTGCTGAGCCAAGACCAGCATACCAAGTGACATGCATTCAGCATGGACACTTGGACATGAACATAGGATGGCTGCTTGGTCAGTACTGCCAAAGAGATGGGTCTCGGTACGTGTACTTGACAGGCACAGGGTGCGAGGAGTTTGCATGCATATTCAGCATTAGATTCTCTTCAGGGTCTAAGTAGTCTGTGTCTCTATACATAGGGTCATTGTGAAGTTTTGACATGATTTCCCAAAGGGCTTCACTAATGGCTACATTGGCTCCTTGGTTCTCTGCCAACTCTTGCTCCATTCTCATAAACTGCTCTTTGGCATCTAATTCCAGGTGTATCATTGGGTAGGGAGAGTTGCTCACTGGCTCTTTTACAGCTATGGAGGAGGGGGAATCAGGTGTCTGGTATGCAAGTGAGGTGGTGCTTTCTGAATCACAACTGCCAAGACCAAAACCTCCTATGGTCATGCCATGACATGATTCCCAGTCCTTGTTTGGTGGAGGTTTTCCTATTGTAAGGGCATCCCCAGTGGCACCTGAGAACTATCATGCAGGGCAAGCATATAACTTAAGTCCCTTCTGCTGGCAGCTTGGGCCATGTCAAATGTACATATCTTTCTGAACATAGATATAGGCAATACAACCCCAGACACAAAGGTGTTGAACAGATGGTTTCTTACTAAACCATGGCTGGAATAGAGTCATGTCTTGAAGAGAATGAGTGGGACTATAGTTCCAGATATAGACATAGGCTCCCAATGCTTCTCTCCAGAAGGATGCAGGTAGTTTATTTTCAGAGAGTATTATAATGATGACCTCAGCAGCTCTATGATTGATATATTTGACAACCCTGTTCTGTTATAGACTGGGCAAAACAGTGTATTAGCATTCAATTCTATGTGGATCTGTAAAAGCCTCAAACTCCTTTGATATGTTTTCCCCATCTTTGTCATCACACAAACACTTGATCTTGAGACCAGCTCTGCCAAAGCCTTGTACTTCTTGAATCCCCCAAACACCTTATGAATGCATACCTGTCGTGTAGGATTTACAGAATTTGATGACCAAAGTACACAGGCCTTGCCAAGTATATTCATGGTGAACCAGGGCAAGTGTTTTGTTCTGACCAAAGTGACCCAAGAGCACATGATTGTGTTTATACCGAAGTACACATAATCTGAGGTTATTGGAGTTGGGTATGTAGATTTGGTTGTCTAGTTATGTCAAGCATCGGATACTGACGGACTTTGGTACTGCCGAGGGGTGTTGTCGAGAGGGCAGGTGGACTATGGCTAAGTCCTGCAGGCCAAGAGTAGTGGCATTGGCTTCAACATACTCATGCGTTGCGCCCTACTTGCCGTGCGTGCCACTGTATTTGCAACAGACAGATACTCGGGGGGATGCTGAGGATGCCGGCCCAAGTCGAGGACTTAACAGAGGAGAAGAAGGTAGAAGGGCCTAAGCCTAGTCGATACCCAGAATGAAGAAGTATGTACATCCATGTCCTACTTATATAGGTTAAGAAGTGACATGTGGAATAAGGAATGTGGGACAACAAGGTATGCAGAGCATGTGGTTATTGTCCACAACAAGTAAAATTAGAATAAGAAATGTAAGGTGGAAATAAAACAATAAAGAACAGAATAATAGGACGTGCCCTAGTACAATAGGAAATGCCCGATTGTAAAACAAGGCTATAACCGAGGATAACACAAGGGCAGGAAGTCCCGAGGTAAGGCGGACTGAGGAGTGAGGAGTAGGCGTGGGAATGAGGGGTGTGACCGATATGTGTGTCTGGCCGAGAACAACTCATAGAATGGTTCGTACTTGGTTACTAATGGAGTATTTTAGTCGGTACCGCCGAGTTATTGGATCCTTGGTACGTGTACTTGACAAGTTGTAGAAAACCATCTTGTGATTGTATCTATCTTGAGATCTTATTTCCAAATCAAACAATGCTTTGTACATTTGATCATAAAGCCTATCTTTGAACCTGAAACAAAGGTATCAGATTGCAATGCTGGTTTGAAACCCATCAGGGAGTCCAACTCTTGATGAGAGAGTAACCCTGAAACACTGTATTTATCTGTATTTGTAATTGTGAAGTTGAGATTCTTGATGTTCCATGAAGTCAAGTCTCCATAGTGTCAAGTACATGTACCGAGACCTGTCCACTCAGCAATGCCGACCGAGCGACTATCCTATATCCATGACCAAGTGTCCACGCCGCATGCATACCACTTGGTATACCGGCCTTGGCTTGGCACATCCACCAATCCACACCCCTTGTCCTTACCCTTTGGTCCATCTCACCTCGGGACTTCCTGTCCTTGTATTATCCTCGGTCACGACTCCATTGTTTTATAGTTGGCCACTCCCTATTGTCCTATCCTTGGCCACGTTTCTATCATTCTATCCTTTATTGTTCTATGCCCTTTTGCATCCCTTCATTCTAATTTTACTCATTGTGGACAATGACCACATGCTCTGCATACCTTGTTGTCCCACATTCCTTATTCCACATGTCCCTTCTTAAAACTATATAAGTAGGGCATGCATGTACATACTTCCTTATTCTGGGTATCGACTAGGCTTAGGCCCTTCAACCTTCTTCCCCTCTGTTAAGTCCTTGACTTGGGCTGGCATCATCAGCATCCTCCCAAGTATCTGTCTGTTGCAAATCGGTGGCATGTATGGCAAGTAGGGCACAATGCACGAGTACGTTGAAGCCAACGCCACTACTCTTGGCCTGCGGGACTTGGCCATTGTCCGCCCGACAACCTTCGGCAGTACCAAAGTCCGTCAGTACCCAAAGCTTGACACATAGGCAAAATATAAAGTAATTGAATGGATGATTTTCAACTGGAGGTCTTTGTGAGATTTCATCTTGTTGAGAGCCAGTAAAGAGATGACAGGAATACCAACTGCTGAGGACAGACAATCTAAAGACAATATGATCAATGGGTATTGACCCAATAGTGCTAGGTTTTAATAATATCATGATATCTCACCAAATATGATCAACCTTTACAGATATGAACTAAGCTAGTCCCATATATGTGGCTGCAATGACAGAAGTAGCACTCAATGTAAACATGGTCCACATTGACCATCCTAACAGTATGAGTCTGCTATCTTTTCTATCAAGCATGGGTCCTGGAAGAGACAGGGTGTCAATAAGGCCATTAAAGAATTTGGTGATTTCTATTCCATAGGCTTTGATCAGGGCATAATATACATCCACATCTCCTTCATATAGGTCCTTTAGCTCCATAAAAGTGTATACTGTTATCCCTGGGTAACTGAAGCCATTAAGACACACTATACAAATGCCTGTGGATGGGGCTAGACATACAACATGCTGAAACACAGCTGTAATATTACATATAGAGGCAGTTAAGTCTATGTAATTTGGTGAAATTTTTAGTGATGTCACTCACCACTGTGAAAGCAGAATTCATGGACAATGACTAGATTTGTATAGACTTGAAGGTCTCTAGGTGCCCTACTGTCTTGTTAAAAAATGTTATGTTGGAGTCTCTAATAGTAAGATAGGGCATGCTCTAATGGTCCTTGAGATGGTAGCCACATGGCAATTATTGCATCTTGAGTGAGTCCCCAGGTACATATTGTATGCATATACATGCACATATGCATAGTTGACACCCCAGGTTGGGCCCAGGTTATGGGTTCTCTCAGCTTGACTTGCATCCAAACCCAAAGAACACCCAAACCTGTGACACATGTAGGTTGGCATGACCCATACTATTCCCTACATCTGAGTCACATCCATCACATCTATCACATCCACATGTCTGTCACACCCACATAATGGGCATCCATATCCTCATATAGGCAATGCTCTTATAGCTGGATATCTGTGGTCTGCTTGGTAGAAGAGTAAAGATGAACTTAGAATATGATAAATATACTTTCAATCCAGGTATCTGGACCTCAGACTTGGTACCAGAAATTGGCTCATGTAACTCCAAAAATATATAAATTAGTAAATGAGTGCACAGACCACTTATATAGAAAGTTTATATAGAGAATTGTTCACTAGTAGTAGAATCCACTTTCTGCTTAAGGATCTCCCCTTTCTAAGTAAAAGCCCCATTCTACTGTACTTAGATAGTAGATATATAGACTTAAAAAAACTCCCCTGTCTAGCTCCATAAGATAACTCTGGAATTGCTCAGAGGGTTACCCTCACAGTAAGTGAATACTGGAAGCAATTGTCTATACATATGTCACCAATTTATAGTGAGATAGTGTCAGTGATGAGTTGTTGATGAGATTGAGTGCAGTGTAACTAGTACTCACAGCCCCTGTAGGAATGACATTCTTCATGGTATTACTGGCATTGAGGATATAATTCCCCCATTCTGTGAAGGTTTATTTTCAATTGAGGATTCTCTCTTCCTGAGGTTCATGAGTCATCACATAGCAAGTATATGTGAGTCTGGGGTTTTGGATTTGAAGCATGTGATGAGATTCTCCCATAGGGCCTTTACATCTTTAATGTCAATGGTCCTAAGGATGGCTCAGGATATGATATCTAGCCTGCCAAGGATATACCCAGCCACCTTTGCTTGTCTTACCTGCCATGAGTTAGAGTACTGATTATACTCCATATCTGAACAACCTGTAGGAATAGTAGGTGCTGCTTCAGTCCCTAGCAAAATGCATCTGGTATTAAGTGACAAGAACTATTCTTGGAATTAGTCAGTAGAAAGTCAGTTGGGAGAAGGTCTGATGGTTGAGTCTGACATTTGATTTTGGTAACATGTGTGATGTGGGTCACGTTTCAATCAATGATATTGATTGTTATATTCCATGCCCCAGATTGATCTAACTTGCAATCATGCTGTTAAAAGACCGATTGTACACCCACCACTCTGGGATCCCCACAGTCCTGCAATCCTATAATTCCATGATCCCGCAGTCCTGCATTTCCATTGCCACAATAGGTGTCTCTGGGGTTCCTGGGTGGTTCATTTCCCTTGTTCTTTAATTTTATGTTTTCCCCCTTGTATTTTCCCCTTCCCTTGTCTTTTGACTGAGCAGTAGAAAGTACAAGGTAGCCTACATGTATATAAACCCCCAGTCAACTGGACTGTTCAATAGTTCAAATATCAACTTAATTTGCAGCTTAGTTTTCCAACTTAGTTTCCAACCTAATTCCAAATTAGTGTCCACACTTGCATTTCTGACTCTCTGAAATTAAGGACAGATGATCGAGGAGGGCATAACACATAAGTTGAAGCCAAGTCCCTCTGACTGCAAACACCTGCAATGACTAGTTTTCCAGATTCTCATTGTAAGTCAACCACCAGTCTAAGTCCTAGCACTTTGTCCTCTACTTTCTGTCACCTCTGTCCTTATGACACTCTGACCCTTCAACCCTCGACCTTCTGACCCTTCAACCCTCGACCTTCTGACCCTTCACGACCTTCTGACCCTTCAACCCTCGACCTTCTGACCCTTCAACCCTCGACCTTCTGACCCTTCAACCCTCGACCTTCTGACCCTTCAACCCTCGACCTTCTGACCCTTCAACCCTCAACCTTCCAACTCTTTGACCCGCAACCTTCTGTTGTCTATGGAACCTCTTGCCCCCTGCAGAATCCTTTGGAAACCCATGGAATCTTTCAGTATCTGTTTAATTAAGCACCTGACATGCAGATCTGACATAGATGAGTGAATGACAGAGTCACTGTTTTGACACCCATATGTACAGAAACAAGATCTCTTTTTAGAGTCAAGGTGCAACATGTGGAGCTCTGGCTGTAGGGTAAGGAGTCAGAGTGAATGGATTACTAATGGAGTGGGAGATGATGTGGACAATCTCCCATGAGGAATTAAGCAGATTGAGTTGCAGAGTGATAAAATCCATTAGTATTTGATGCTGTTTACGATTGCAGATCATCATTAAAGACTGGTTGATAAGAACGATGTGACTTGGTGTGTGGTTTAGGCAAACATGGGGCCTATAACCATTATGAAATGCAGAAATTATAGCACACTATTGCACAGTGCAAGTGGTGGTAGTTCATTAAGAGAACATACCTCATACAGAAGTTACACTTACCTGCGAGTGGTGGTAGTTCATTAACAGAACACAACCGCTTGCAGGTGTGACTTTATATAATGTCCGTTATCAGATGACCGCAAGTTCCGTCTCGCATTTAATAAGTGTGACAATTGCTCACTCTAACACTAGCTTGTTTGTGATGAAGGGAGGTGAGCTGACAGAGGATGCAATGGAGAGTTTGAGCTTGTTCTCCTTTTCACCCATGTATAATATGATGCTCCATAAAATTCCCTGTAGCAGCAGGCATTTACACGTATTGAAGAAGAAATCATTGTGAATGTGTAGGGAATGAAGGTGAGTGATGTGAGTTTTTAATTTTTGTGGTTGGAAAGAGAGCGACCTGAGGAGGGCGACCTACTCGAGGACAGTGGGTGGTGGTGGTGGTGGTGGTGGAAGCTGGCAGGATTGAGCTGGATGGGTGCTAGAGGTGAGGGTAAAATCAAGAGAAAGCCTGCTGCCCAGCGGAGTAATATATCTAAGAACTGGATGTGAGGTTGTGTGGATGTTGTGATTCATGCATGAGAGGTCGCCCTTGGCAGGGGGATACACCCCTCAAGTCAGACGTAAGGGATTCTAGAACGACTCGATTCACGGCTACGCACAGCGTGAAATGATTCGATTAATATAAACTCTAAACTCCGATAAATTTGATCTATTCTATTTACACACACATCGCATGGGCTTGCTTTTGATCCTTGATCCTTAATAGTAACGCTGCAACCTATGACCCTTTTAAACCAACAGCATTTTGAGAACAATCACTCAAAAGAATCTTGTTATTGTCGCAGTGATTATATATACTTTGGTACGGCTCCATTAAAGCACCCTCACCTCTCTCCCCCCTCTTTTCTCCCCTTTGTCCAAATTCCCATTCTGATTATCATCCAATCCTCGACCTTACCCAGCACATTCCATTCTATGACATCTCACGCATACTTTGTTACATAAGAACCCTAAAGAAACACCCAGTCCAAGATCACACAGTGTCCCTCATCATCACGTCAATATTGTACAATGCAATAATTCCCCTTCCTATCGTCTAGCAGTAACGTACCATAGACGTCGTCAAATGCAACCACTGAATCATGCGAGAGCCCATTCAGAAGCACGCCGCGCGGAAGCTTCAAGTGTACCCAAGTGGGCTTCAACTGCCCAGATCCAAATCCCTCGGCTATCCACAGGAAGAATAACCAGCTAGTCCTGTTCACAGGACGTTTAAAAACGCGTATGGATAGACGATGAACGAAGCGCAAGATTAATTTCTTGATTCGCGATGCTGCACCGCTAACACTGCTACAGATGCTGCGAATCCAGCGATGGGGACCGCTTGTGCCGCCAAAGAGTGCGTGATGGATGGAGATCGAGGTATCCTTATGTCTATTCCCAATCGCAAGGCATAATGAACGGCCGGTGGCCGTGCGACATGCGAAGTTGCACCATTTGGGGTTCTCTATTTGGCGACATATCGCTTCCAGCGTGGGTTCTCCCAAGTCGGAGAAAGAAGAAATGATGGATACGTGATCCGAACTCCAGGAGCTGTTCGAATATACAAAGTCGAGGATTAGTGGTCCTTGAGCGCCGCGGTGGTAGCCTCTATAACTTGCCTCGCATCCAAAGCCTACAGTGTGGATGCACGTGCTTGCAAGGAGCTCGGTGGGCCATATTAAACTCTCGTGAGTCAGATCGCTAACGAAGCCCTCGAGAGGATGTAATACAGCAGGACAGTGGATCACGTGGATAGAGCTGCTAGGGCTCTCGATCTTCTCGGCCACAATGAGCGGAAGCTCGGGATGAAACTCGGCTTTAAATGTGTACCACGAGGTGTCGAACTACAGTAGCTAGATTAGTGCTGAAATTGTAGGGAGAGAAAAAATGGGAACATACGTCTTCGTTTTGCCCCTCTTCCATGAGGGGATAGAGAGAGAGAGAAAGCTTTATGCCGGTGTGCTCCTGCAAGTTTACGATGAATAAATCAAATCCCGATGATACGAGGACGAGGGGCTCTTTCAAGTTTATATGAGACGGGGCTCTCAATGTGTTAAGGCGGATGGAGAGAGCATTCCTCACGCGCGGCTCCGTGAGAACGTGCCGCCGGGGATCAAGCTGTAATGTGTACACGTCGAGAAGTCTATGATATTGACAGTAAATTAAATGGTTCGGATTTCATCTCATGCGAGGGAGTGATAAATAAACGTACGGATTCGACCGTTCTCTCACTACAGCGAGCGTGATAGACGATCCATTGTTTGAGGACGCGTACGTGTAGCATAACACGGGGCCGGTGAATGGGAGAAAAAGGGACTCGCGGGTTTCGAGGCAATATAATCGTCGGAAGTCCATAAGCATGTCGAGCAAGAGCCATCGATTCCCAGGAAGGAACACGGCGTGGGGACTAACATGGAAAAGTGCCAGCCATTCGTCGTGTTGTGCAAAGTAGGTTATCCTCCGCGGCCGGGCAACGGGACCACGCCACACCGCCGATATCGCAGTGGCGTAAGCGGCGAGTCTGTATATGGACATGAGGTTCAAGGTATCGAGAGTTTTCCCCATGGGAAGAGGGAGTCTTTCCGCATCCTTCGCATTCTCCCACAACGATCGAGACGAGTATCCAATTGCGCGGAAGAATCTAGATGTCTGGGGGGGTGGCAGTCACGATTAAAGACCAGAGCGGTGATCTAAATAAGCTTGGTTTCCGCACACGTGTGACGCTGAGGATGTCCTCCACAGAGAAACCAAACAGAATCTTGACTATGAGCTCGTCAGGCATGTCGTCGAGCGACCGCATGACGCAACGATGAGCAGCGTGATCGGCGTCTCCCGGAGCGACTCGGATAATTATATCTGGTGGATTTAGGGAAGTGATATGGTCCATCTGCCTCCCTGAGACAGGCTTATATTTGTTTCCCTGGTTAACGTGGTTATGCTATGTGTTTCTTGGGGCATTTGGGAATGCAACGCAGTGAATCCTTCGTTCTCGAACCTCCCATCGGTACTATATATATTTACCAAATTCGACGCCTCCGCCATCGGTTCCCGACACACCTGTAGAACATATGCTAGGCCCCGAAGAGACTCGTGCCAATCTGTGAAGATCTGAGTCTTCACACAAGGGCAACAGCTCAAACGCAAGCGACATTCTCACTGCACATACACATCTTCTATCCATAAACCTCAGGCTAGAGAAGCACTGCTTCAACTCCGGCAGCCACCAGCACCATCTGACCTTCCCACCCCGTTCACTCACATCTCCGAAAAGTGCAAAGATACATATTATATTACCAACTACCTGGATATCCGTGGCCCATCTCTTTGTAAATGACAGTCTCCTCGTAATTCACAGGTGTGGTAGTAGGGAAGTATGGGTTTTCATGATGGTTCATCCTGCAGTGTCTCAAGTTGGAGGTGGAAGGGGTGTAACAGCTCATATATACACAGATCAATTGAGCCATGATGGAGGAGGTGTTGTGACAGTGACAACACTTGATCAATCTCCAAAGCATCACATGGTCTCCTCCTGAGTTTGTGTCACTTCATTGGTCTACAGGACAATAAAGGTGTTGTATTGTTTTGCTTACTTGACCCTTGTGTAGGGAACGGCACGGGTCACCCACGGGTCAAATGTGGGTGACCGGCACCACCCATGGGAAACCCAAACCCGTCAATCCGTGGTTTTTTTCCCACGGGTCAATGGGTGTTGTGTGTGCACCACACCTGCACCTGTACATGTGCGAGTTATATGGATGTGCATATGGTGAGTGTGGTGCATGCATGTAGGGCATGTACAGCATATTTGAGTCATA
Source organism: Gomphus sp. MG54 (assembly GCA_003314385.1). Lineage (NCBI taxonomy): Eukaryota > Fungi > Basidiomycota > Agaricomycetes > Gomphales > Gomphaceae > Gomphus > Gomphus sp. MG54. Next base: position 12,132 of record QLPG01009245.1, on the reverse strand, counting down.
TGTGTGGGCATGCAGCACGTTCATGTCGTATGTGCATGTGTGACACCACAGGTTGGGCTGGGTTGTAGGTGCTATAGGCTTGACCTGCACCCATACCCAAGGTGCAGGACTATGAAGGAAGGATGCAGTGATCCATGTCTCTGGTCAGCTTGTAATGAAGAATTTCAGAGGTAGGTCCACTACACCATTGAGGATTGTCTTTATCAACAGTTCTACTCTCCTAGGTTCTGAGCATTCATCCAAAGCATCTATAACAACAACATTATCAAGTAGATATTGGATTTCAGTAAGAAGCTTAATGGGGTCTATTACCAGAGACTTGAACTGGTCAGAAAGTGAGTTGAGATTGGCCACATCAGGTGTTCATAAGGAGGCCATGCAGGACTGCTTGTATCCCAAGGTTAGAGCGAGCAAGCATATTGGCAATTGTAGGAATGATCCATGTTGCATTGGTTAATGCTGCACTTGAGTGGGAACAAAAAAAGCTGGCTCCAAGGATCTGTCAGAGGATGACCCTTTCTGAATCCTAAATCCGAATCCGAAGCCATATTTCAAACTCCACTCTGATTCCAATATTGGAAATAAGGGTCCAAGGACTGGAGAGGAATACCTCAACCTTCATACCCAGGCAACACCCACAAGCTCTATTATCTGCTGAATTCCTATAGTATTGTCAAGTACACGTACCGAGGACCCGATAACTCAGCAGTACCGACTACAATACTCCATTAGTAACCAAGTACGAACCATTCAATGAGTTGTCCTCGGCCAGATGCACATATCGGTCACACCTCTCATTCCTACGCCTACTCCTCACTCCTCAGTCTGCCTCATCTCGGGACTTCCTGCCCTTGTGTTATCTTCGGTTATGGCCTTGTTTTACAATTGAGCACTTTCTATTGTATTAGAGCATGTCCTATTATCCTGTCCTTTATTGTTTTATTTCCACCTTACATTTCTTATTCTAATTTTACTCGTTGTGGACAATAATCACATGCTCTGCATATCTTGTTGCCCCACATTCCTTATTCCACATGTCACTTCTTAACCTATTGTTATGGCCCGTACTCCCACTAAACCATACCAACCCCCACAACCATCCACACCTTTTCCGGGACTTTTCCAATTGATCAAAGACCAAATAACCGATTTCCGGATGTCCGATACATATTCCAAGGTTCCGCGTTTCCGAACCTCCGAAGACTCCGAAGTCAAGGTTCCGATACTTTGATAACTGACGCGCAGGACCATCGCGTACCTTACTTCCTTGTTCTCCTTTATATTGACCCCTTATACTCCCTTTCCTCCTTGTTTTATGACCGTCAAAGATAATACAAGGACACTCGCATGTATATAGTCTTCCAGTCGACTAGACTGTTCGCTAGTACGAATATCGATTTAGTCTCCCACCAGTTTCCGATTCGTTTCCGGTAAACTCCCGCCTCCTTTCCGAAATTAGGGACAGACGATCGAGGAGGGCGCAACACATAAGTTGAAGCCAAGTCCCTTCGACCTCGAACACCTCAGTGACCGGATTGATCTATTCCGCGACCTACCCTAAACTCCCGGCACCTCCGTCTCCGTCCGTAGTCCGTCCGACCCCGATCTCGGTCTTTGGCCCCGTCACGGACCTTTGCACTAACCCGGAAAACCCCTTCGGAAGTGCTAGCTAAGCGCCGGACACGCGGACTTAACACCTATATAAGTAGGACATGGATGTACATACTTCCTCATTCTGGGTATCGACTAGGCTTAGGCCCTTCTACCTTCTTCCCTTCTGTTAAGTCCTTGACTCGGGCCGGCATCCTCAGCATCCCCCCAAGTATCTGTCTGTTGCAAATACAGTGGCACACATGGCAAGTAGGGCGCAACACACGAGTACGTTGAAGCCAACGCCACTACTCTTAGCCTGCAGGACTTGGCCATAGTCCGCCTGACCTTTCGACAACACCCCTCGGCAGTACCGAAGTCCGTCAGTATCCAACTCCTGACAAGTATCCATCATCTGCACCACTCTCAAGCCCCCGATTCCAAGCTTTCACTCGGTAGTACTGACCGAACAACCCTTGCCTTTTAGTCCCACACACCAGTGACAAGTCATCCCTCACCAGTACATGGTCTCGGTCCGGTACATTTGGCTCATCATTTGGTTCACTTTCCTCATCATGTCCCCTCTATCCTTTGTCATTCCTTCTTTCCCCTTCTTTCCCTGTCCTTCCCCCCGCCTGTTTACCCTCAGGATATTCACTCTTTGTTGCCACTCGGCAGTGGCCCTATTGTTTTATGTTTTGGCCACTCCCATTGTTCTATTCTCACTCACTCTTTTGTCCTCGGCCATACTTTATTGTTCTATTATCATCCACATTCCTTGTTCTATTCTTGATCATTGTAGACAATACCTTTACATGATCCATTCCTTGTGCCACTCTGTTCCACATCTCACTTATTAGCCTATATAAGTAGCCAATGTATGTAGATGGTTCTTCGTTCTGGAAATCAACTAGGTTTATGCCTTCTTGTCCTCCCTTCTCCTGTCCCAAGTCCTTTACCTGGGCCAACACTCTCGGCACTCTCCCGGGTATCCCTCTGTCCTAAATCGGTGGCATGCATGGGAAGTAGGGCGCAACGCACAAGCACGTTGAAGCCATGCTACTATTCCCAGCCTGCAGGACTTGGCCACTCCTCGGCATTCCCGGAGCCTGACAACCACTGTCTGTACTACCACCCACACCATTTCCACAGTGTCCATGATATTCATGATATCCAAGACCTCCAGTGTGACCAACAGATAAATCCATATACTGATAATACTCCAAAGATTAGGAATTTAGGAACCACTAGGTGGGAAACCAGAATGAGTTTAGCACAGTGATTAGGACCTGGAATAAGCACCCGATCTCTAGACCTAATACCAGGAGGTTGGTTCTACAGACTCTGATGTATAGATTTGTAAGCTAGTGCACAGACCATTTATATAAAGGGTATAAGAGGGGTTCACCAGCAGTAGGATCCTTAGACTTTCCTCTTTGGATTCCCCCTGCCTAGGTGAGAGCCCTACATGTATTCAGGTAGTACAGTATAGTAGACCTCCTTGATATAAATTGATTTTCCAAGGTCAATTCTCATTCCAGTAATACAGGGTTTTGCACAAAGAATCTACTATATATAAGCAACATCTAAGCCAAACTACAAAAGGGAGGGAGAAGAATTGCATTCAGGAGGAATTTTTTTCATATAAATTTACTCAATTTTGATAACATACAATCTTAAATCAGTGATTGCTCAAGTTTTCTGAGAGATTTTGTCATAGAGTGTTCACATTAAGGAAGCTATGCATCTCCTATTGCTAATTACAAAAACTCCAAGTGGGATTTGACCTAAATTGACCTTAATCTGACCACAAAGATATTAGGACTACCAAAACATGACATGCAATACATTAATAATACATAAGCACATTCCTATCTCTTCTTATCATCAACAATGCATAAACTCCATGTGAAAAGAAGCACAATGCCAAACAGGAGTCTATCAGAGAATGTTAAAAATCAAAAAGGCACCATGCTAATGAGCAAAGGCTTTCTGGTACAGTTAAAGTATACAAAGAGGGGCAGGTGTCAAGTCCGCAACACCAAGTACCTGATGGGATTATGAGCAAGTACAGTAGGATTGAAGAAATTTTCTAGGCAGCTAATTTATTTATCTCCTCAGTATAGTCAATAACTGTGATGTATATTCGAAAATATACCTAATTTATTTATCTTACAAAAGAAATAAAAAGAAATTAGCCCTGAGGCTTTGTACATAATATTATACAACTCACCTCCTCAGTATAGTCAATAACTGAGGAGGGAGGCCTTGCGCGGGTTGTGTCTCACCCGCATATACCTTGCAGCCAGCCCTTGACCCTATTGAAAGCCAGGCTGCCGGTTCCAAATCCAGGGAGCCGGCCACGCTAGTCGTGTCATGCGTGGACAAGCGCCCATAAGTAGTGTACACAATAGAATGAGAATAACTTCCTCAATAATGAGGATAAAAATACAAATAAAATCAAGAAAAAATAAGAGTTCAAAAGCGTACTGTTTGATACCAAAATCGATATAATAATACAATATATTGAGGTTGACCTCTCAGGGGTGAGATGCTAGTTTGCACCCAACAGTACCAGCTCACTCGGGAATACCGTACCGACCAACCGGCCCTTGCCCACATCATCTCACACTACCACATGGCCTCGGCTCGGTACACCTGGTACATCGTCTGGACCACTCCTCTCGTCCTATGCCCTTCATTGTTCCTTTACCCCCTATCCACTCCTTAACCCATTCCCCCTGAACAATATAATGGCCACTCATTGTCCTGGCCACTGCCTATTGTTTTATCTTCGGCTGTCCTCTATTGTTCTATTCTCGCCCACCACTTCATTATCTTATTCTCAGCCATACTCCATTATCCTAATCCCACTTACCTTCCTTATTCTATTTCTGACCACTGTGGACAATACCTCCATGTGGTTTCTTCATACCTTATTGTTTCCATTCCTTATACCACCCTGTTGCACATCTTGCTTCTTAACTATATAAGTAGCGGGATGTATGTAAATAGTTCCGCACTCAGAATATCAATTGGTTCACACCCCTTTGTCCGTTTCCTATCTCTAAAGTCCTTCGCTTGAGCCGATGCCCTCGGCATCCTCACGAGGCTCCTCTCACTATCCAAATTAGTGGCATGCATGGAACAGGAGGGCGCAACACACGAGCATGTTGAAGCCTAGCCACTCCGGAATAGTTTGCAGGACTTAACCGATATTTTGGCGTTACCGAATCCTGACAGCAGGCAGGTTATTCAACAAAGAAACCATTGCAAGAAGTTGCTCATGAATTTGGAGTAGACTTCAATACTCTCAGTAGACGTATCAATGATAAAGGATCATCAATGCTCAAATTCAATTCTACAAAACAGAGGCTTACAGTTCAAGAGGAAAAGACTCTTGTCATATTTATCACAGTATCAGCCAGTCATAGGTTTCCCCTAACTCACAGACAAATTGAGCAGTCAGCAAATGCAATCCTCGAAACCAAAGAATGTCCCTCCTTTACCAAAATTGGAAAGAAATGGGTCTTTAATTTTCTTAGGCATCATCATGAGAAGTTACAAACATACTAGAGTAAACCTCTTGACACACAGTGAGCTAAATCATTGAACCCTGGTGCAGTAAAATAATGGTTTGACATTGTAGAGGAATTTATTGTCAACCTAGGAATATGGCCAGAAGATAATTACGGAATGGATGAAAGTGGGTTTCCAACAGCATATGGAGGAAAGGAAAGGGTGGTAGGAGCCCAAGGAACAAGACTCAACATAAGCAAGGAGGTGCAGATCGAGAAAATATTACAGCAATTATAACCATTTGTACAGATGGAACAACAACAAAGCCAATGATTATCTATAAAGGAAAAAATTGATGCAAAAATGGAATGATAATAATGTTTCTGAAGCACAGTAAGCTTTTTTTCAAGAAGTCTAGATGCAAACTAAATTCTTTATGAGTATTGCACATTCTGAAAATGGATGGACAGATGGCAACCTTGCCTTTCAATAGTTAACTATGCTTTTTGACCTAGAAACAAAGGAGAAGGCTGGAGGCTGCAAATGTGCTCTCATCCTCAATGGCCATAGCTCCCATTACACTGCAGCATTTCTAGATTATGCTAGAGAAAATGACATAATAGTGCTTGGATACCCACCTCATTGTACTTATGCTCTGTAGGGTCTCGATGTTGTTTGCTTTGGAAAGATGAAGGAAACCTAGAAATGAGTCATAACCAACTTTGAGGAGGATAATGAAAGACTAGTGGGCAAAAACAACTTCGCTCACCTTTTTGGAATGGCATATAACCAGGCCTTTGATGAAGAAACTGTCAAAGCAGCTGGCATATACCCATTTAATCATGATGAAATTTCTCCTATCCAAATGAAACCAAGCATGGCTACATCAACTAAAGGAGAGTTTCTCCTCCTCCAATCAAGTCCTGTCTGAGTTATTGTTGGGGCCTTTGACCCAAACCCATCAGAAAGCCACCTGGTTGCATCTACATCAACATCCAGTCTAAGCCATATTACAATAGACCATTCACCGACATCAACTTCACTGAAATGTGCACAAGATTGGCAAATAGACCCTGCTCTGTATATACCTTTAAAGAGAATGTGCTCATTATACAAGGGACTTGCCTCCACATCATCTGGTTCATTCCTTGTTTCAGATGAACCCATCACCTCCTCAATACCAGTAATTGCACCTGTACTTGCTTGCCTACCATCATCCCTTCCTCAGCCAAACCGGGAACTTGCCAAAGCAAATCCTGTCAAAAAGTGGCACAGTTGTGAATTACTGGAACTCAAAATCATTGAATTACAAGAAACTGTCAAACATGCCCAGCTTCAAGTTAAAGTCCGAGACATGCAAATTGAGGAGGAGCAGGCACAGCTGGTCCTACAGAATCTTCATCTATACAAGCTAACAAGTGCCCTCAATAAATGTGAAAACAAGAAAAAACATAACCACTCACTTCTTTTTGATGGAAAAGCTCAAGTCATGTCTTTAAATGCTTTTAGGCAAAAGATAGCAGAGAAGAGGAAGTGGAGGGAGGGAGAGGCCAGAGAAAGGGCTAAAAAGGCTGATAAAAGAGCAGCAAGAAAGGATGCACTGGTGGCTTTAGAAGATCAGTAGATGGTGATAAAAGCAAATCATAAGAAGAATCTTGCCATTTGGGAAGAAGAGTATCAATATTTGGCAACAGCTGGTGTTCCAAAGTGATCGTGGCCAAAAAAAAACCCACAAGAGGTTGCAAACCAAAGCTCTCCCCACAATTGAATGAAGCTGAAAATGAGGAAAATGCAGAATGCAATGAAGAAATAGATGACTAATGACAACGGGCTGCAAATTCTGCATCAGAGAATTAGGTGTCACACTTGTATCAAGGACCTATCTGCATGACATTTTGACCTATTGCACAAAAAAAATTACTCTGCCACAACAACAGGTTTTTTGCCCCCATGATATAGAGCAAAAATGTTCTCAAGACACTTCTCAGCTGTTATATAATTTAAAAAAAATTTAATCTACAAATTTTTAAGCTAAAATTGAGCTTAACTGAAATCTGTATCAAGGAGGTCTACTATACTGTAATTATAATTAAACTTTGGATTCCCCCTGCCTAGCCCTCTCCATGAGACAACTCTGGAGAAGTCCAAAGGATTGCCCTTACAGGATCTTCTGCTTATTCAAATGCTGGCTGAGAGTGTTGGTGATGCTTGTCTTTCCCATTCCAAGCTGACCATTGAGCCAGCAGACCTTTGGAGCTGAAACATCATGCACCCATCTCTCAAGGCTATCCAATATCCGTACACATGTGTGTACACCCTGGAAATTCGATATCTTCAGTGGTGTTGCATGTGTTATAAGATGCCCTTTCAGCAGGTTTGAGCAAGCCTAACACATTGACTGGAGGATCTAAAAAAATATGAGTCTGGGCATGAAAGGCCCTAAGTGAATGCTGCACTCACTATTGATCATCGGCATAATCACATCACCCTTTGGGTCTGCAATGGACAAAAAAATATATCAGCTCTTCGAGTCTGAGTGTTATAGCCCATGCCCCCAACAAACCCATTACTGGTCCCCACAACTGCCTGCCCTTTCTGGGACCTTTCCGACTGTAGAAGTCTGAAATGATAACTCTCTGTGACTCCACCACAACAATCCAAAATCCTACAATCCCAAACCCCTGAGTCTGTGAACAAGTTCCCACTCCTTGATAAGTGACGTGCAGGATCACCACGTACCTCACTCTCTTGTTTTCTCCTTTCTATTGACCCCTTGTACTCCTCCATTCCCTTGTCTTATATTTGGAATTAGATAGTACAAGGAAGTAGCTACATGTATATAACCCCCAGTCTGTCAAGCTTCGGATACTGATGAACTTTGGGACTGCTGAGATGTTGGAAGGGATAATGGCCAAGTCCTGCAGGCCAAGAGTAATGGTGTTGGCTTCAATGTACTCATGCGTTACGCCCTACTTGCTGTGCATGCCACCGATTTGCAACAGATGGATACTTGGGAGGATGCTGATGATGCTAGCCTGAGTCGAGGACTTAACAGAGGGGAAGAAGGTAGAAGGGCCTAAGCCTAGTCAATACCCAGAATGAGGAAATATGTACATGCATGTCCTACTTACATAGGTTTAAGAAGGGACATGTGGAATAAGGAATGTGAGACAACAAGGTATGCAGAGCATGTGGTTATTGTCTACAATGAGTAAAATTAGAATGAAGGATTGGAAATGGGGATAGAACAATAAAAGATAGAATAATAGAAATGTAGTCAAGGATAGGATAATAGGAAGTGGCCGACTATAAAACAATGAGGCCATGGCTGAGGATAATACAAGGACAGGAAGTCCTGAGGTGAGGTGGATTGAAGGGTGGGGAGTAGGCATGGTGGGATTAATGGATGGTGAGTGGCGTAGAGTATGTGAGGGGTGAGGACAAGGGGCATGGGTGGTGGACATGCTGAGCCAAGACCAGCATATCAAGTGATATGCATACGGCATGGATACTTGGACATGGACATAGGATGGCTGCTTGGTCGGCACTGCCAAATAAATGGGTCTCGGTATGTGTACTTGACACAGTCGACTGGACTATTTGCCAGTAGGAATATCAACTTAGTCTGCATCCTAAGCTCTGATTCAGTTCCGGTTAACTTTCCAACTTTCCAAAATTAGAGACAGACAATCGAGGAGGGTGCAACACATAAGTTGAAGCCAAGTCCCTTTGACTTTAAATACTTGAGCAACTAGTCATGTCTACCTAAATACTGGCCATCCCTAAGTCCCTGGTGCTTCCTGTTCACTTCCACCTTTCTATCTGTGAATCCAACCCTGACCCCCTATGTCCTCAGAACCTTTGGAAACCTCTGGAAACTCTTCCAGAAGTATTTGACTAAGCGCCTGACATATGGATTTAACACTGAGTCATTTTTCAACAAAGTTGCTCACTGATGGTGATATTTTTCCAGTCAAGGTTTATGCCCCCCAATGAAAACATAGAATGTGGATTGGAGTGCATGAGTTTGGACATGAGAGTGTTTGGTAGCTGGCTTAAATGATGCTGGTGTCAATGGGCCAAACTAAGAGATGTGGGTGTGTGCCCTATGTTCCCAGGCCAAGGCGATGCCAGCATCAGGTTGACCCCTGGTGAATATGATTGTGCATGTGACGATACTACATGTCTATTCCAGTATTTAGCACCAGTCTGGTTCTCCAGGCTGACTGGGATTTGTGCTACCTCTCAAAACCTTTTTCCGACAAATAGTCTCCTTTACACATGCAAGTTCACCAACTGTAAATAGAATTATGAATTGCTCATCTGGTACCAAGAGACTACTAACGAGGCTGTACAGACAGCACCAGAAGTAATTTTGTTATTAGCTTGGCAGATATTGTCATCGATATAATACATAATTATGACCAAGCATATAGATGAGGGAATTGAAAAAGAAAGGGAGAAGAGTTCCCTTATCTAAGGAGTGACTGTAAAGCTAATGCAACTGTGACATGAGTAAGTCATGTTATAGAGAAAAGACAAAGAGCGATAGAATGAATCAAGGATGATGGAAAGCTAATGGAAAAGGAATAAATTATAAAGGAAATAAAGGAGGAAACAATAGAAAAGAGAAAAGGAGGTTGTCTCCTGACAGTTTCCAGAGAACTAAGATTCAAAGTTGAGTTTGTGACTTGATATAGCTAACATATCTTGCATAACTTATAATACAATGGTAGTTATGTTCAGTTCTGAATTAAGAACAATAATATAAATATAAATTTGGAATACAGAAAGAGATGCAATGAGAGAAATACCATATTGGAGAATAAAGGGATTGTATGGATCCAGGGTAAGATTTGAATACATACCTGGTAAACATTTAAAGCTTACTCAGTCAAGTATACTACCTGATAGCTCTATCAAAACAGTTTCTTTTTTTTCAAAATTATCATCTCAAAATAAAATATTTGTTTATTGATCAATCACATAATAACAAAGATACCACAACATTCTAGGGTGTTTATAGCAATCTAGGATATCTACCTGGATGATATTTTTATTTGGATTTGACAAGGAGGGATCTGCCGGACATTTCTGCATACACATAGTAAAATAGTCCAGGAGCTCTGGATTAAAAAATAACTTACCTTCGGGTTGCGGAACACCCTGTGCAAAGACTGTATCAGTAAAGCTATGGATATATTATCCGGTACCATACCATTATATCCAGTACTGTTGGTGCCACGTCCGCCAAGGCTCCAGATTCGTCATCATCTACGTCCTCACCGAAAACGAAGCCTTTGTCGCCATCCTTACCTTTAGGTCCCGCGATTATAAACGGCACTGGGTTGGTTGTATGCGCTGTGTGAGGCGCACCCGTCTCTGAGTTGAGCATTTGTTCTGCGTTTCCGTGGTCGGCCGTGATAAGCAAGACGTATCCTGCCTCTTGACACGCTTTATAGATAGTCCCCACAGCTGCATCTGTTGCTGTGATAGCTTTCACAGCCGCATCGTATACCCCCGTGTGCCCGACCTATGATATGATCGGTAAGTTCATTTGAAGGTCGAAGAAGGTTGATGAGAGGCTTGCCATGTCGGGGGGAGCGAAATTGCACATGACAAATTCGAAATTACCAGTTTTGACAATCTCCGCGACCTTGTCTGCGACACCCTGAGCACTCATTTCTGGCTGCTGGTCATACGTCGGCACCTAACTACTTATGAACATTCCGGCTCACGCAATGCACAATCAAAATATAATCCATACCTTGGGGGAGGGAATCATGTGACGCTCCTCGCCTTCATATTGTTTCTCCACCCCACCATTGAAGAAAAAGGTTACGTGGGCATACTTCTCAGTCTCTTCGATTTGAATGATCGTCATTACCGCAATGAATGAAATGAAATGAAACGAAAATAGACCAACCGGCAATGTGCGCCTGCCGGATTCCTTCTTTCGCGAGCCATTCGGCGAGAACATTTGTCATCGCTTGTGGCGGAAATGCGACTGCGAATGGAAACTCGCTTTTGTACCGCGACATGGTGGAAATGTGCTAATAAAGCAATATATATAATTGTACAGTCACTTCAAGTCGACAAGCATGGGATCATACGCACAATGTCTTCCGGGATAGACACTTCGATGGGTCTGTCAGGCATGCCAAACAAACTTGTAATCTCACGCATGCGGTCCGAGCGATAATTGAAAAAGAAGAGTGTGTCACCCGCTGAAGCAAATCGATTAAAATGAGATGAGTTTTCAAAATAATCACTGGAACAAACCTTTAATGCGGCCATCTTTTCCAACAACAATTGGTTTCAAGAATTCGTCAGTCTCGTCTTTTTCGTATCGCTCCTCAATCTTTGAAACAATATCGCTATTAGACTGCACAGCTTCGCCTTCATAATGAAACAATGCCGGCGGTTAGCTTGTAAGACACTGACTACCCCCAAAAGGTGCAACATGATGGAACTGACCTTCGCCAGTAGTGAGAGCATCCACAGCCACTTTAACGCGTTCCCAACGCTTATCCCGATCCATCGCATAGTATCGACCCACCACAGTAGCTAGTGCGAAGATTGGCATTGGTGCGAGCAACCATGCCGGTGGAATGACTAAAAAATACCTATTTCTCCAACTTTCTCCTTCTCGATAAAGTCAATCAGCTCTTTTGCATATCCTGCGGCACTTCGTGGCGCAGTATCGCGGCCTCGGGGACAATCAATGTGACGTAAGAGTCAGATTGACTGAGCATACCATCACCGAGGAAGTGGATGTAAACGTGAGGAACGCCGACTTCTTTGGCGGTTTCGAGAAGTGCAAACAGATGGCGGATATGGGAGTGAACGCCACCATCAGAGACCTAGACAGAGTATGTAGGACATAACACTAAGTACAAACGTGATACGTACAAGCCCCAGTAAGTGCAGCCTTCCGTTCCCATCTTTGGCACGTTGAAATGAGGCCACAATGTTGTCAGACTTATGGAAAGTACGCTTTTTGATGGACTGATCGATGCGGAC
>QLPG01009237.1:0-18810 GCA_003314385.1 Gomphus sp. MG54 | reverse complement strand
GTTTAATTTTTTCTTTAACCTTCTGCCTGGAAATTTGTATAGCATTTAACTTGTGTCGGGGGCGTTGTGTATCCTTGAGCTTGTGTTTGGGGCTTTGTAAATTTTTTTGTTGACTCTGGTTGCCAATTTAAATACATCGCTTGGTTATCGGGGATGCCTGCTACCAGTCACTAACGGGATCCTACTGAATCATGGAAGAGGGGCAATCTTCTAAGATATCAATAATGTGTTAAGCAGCATTTCTAATGTCATGTTTGCTACTCTGGGTCACATTCTGCCATTCCCGAGGTGATCTACACTTGATCAAACGACATTCAGATAGAAACCGACGTTCAAAGTGTGAAGTGAATGCGACTGTTTCCATTTTCCTGAATGTTTCTCGATTCTTATCATTACGGGCGCCAGTGAGTTAACACTCCACTTGTACAAGTGGCTGATATATAAGCACTAGAACAGCTTGATTCTGGCATTCCGTCAGCAATCAGTTTACTCTTAGGTAGTTGTCAGGCATCTCAACCTAGTCGCTAAGTGTGCATCCCCTTCTTAATTTGTCAACTGGAGGCCTGGACTGCACATTGTAACCTTGCTCAAAGAACCTTTCCTCTCTTTCCTGGCCATCAACTTTTGCGACTCGGTTGTTTGGGATCCTTTCGGCGTCGAACCATCTACAGAGATCATTGGCCCTATGTGCTGGGGGAGGTATGCAAAGATAATGATGTGTTAATGGTTCTGCCTGGATGTGTGTGTCCTGGGTATTGTAGTGTTGCATGGGAATGAGCTCTGAAGAAGACATGATGACAAATTAGGAGTCTCAAGATTGGAGTGCTAAATAGAATGGTTGGCTGTGTGATGTGGCGACAGTGAAGGTGATATGGGATGAGCACCATTGGAGTTGAATTTGTAACATGGTTGAGATTGATCACTTTACTGTCATCGGGTGCCCTTGGGTGTGGGCACAGATCAAGCTGAGAGCACCTGTGACCCAGCCCAACCTGGCACGTCAACCATGTATGCGTGCACATGCATGCGTATGACACCCAACTGGGCACTCACTTCTGTCGTATGTGTGCACATATGATACAAATGTACAGCAGGCATGCAGGTGCGCCATGCATCCAACACCTGTTGACCTGTGGGAAAAAACCCATGGGTTGACGGGTTTGGGTTTCCCATGGGTCAGGTGTGGGTCACCCACATTTGACCTGTGGGTGACCCATGCCATTTGCTACAGGTAGGAAACCATGTACTGTAGTTGACTTTTTGCCTATCATTGGAGAATGAGTTAGGCCTGGTGCAGAAATTCATTCTGCAAAGGAAGATAAAACCCTCTAACTTCTTTGGGTCAGTCCCATCGAAGGGTTCTGGTTCTCAAATTATGGCAGCTTGACCATCCTGCCAATGGTGTCAGGTGGTTCTGCCAAGTTTGAGGATGGCGTTCAAAAGGTCATTATTATTGGCCGGGTTTATGGGGGCCCTGGCCCTAGGAGGTGGCCCAGCTTGCAGAGCCTGCCTAGCCTGTGGGGCTGGCCTGGCTCGGGGAGCTTGCCTGGCTTGTGGTGGTACAGCTGCAGGCTGAGGTGCAGCCATGGGTTGCAGAGGTGCGGCCACAGGCTGATGGGGTGCAACTGTGGGTTGAGGAGGCATGGCTACCAGAGTGCGAGGAGGTTCAGGCATGTCTGCCTGCCGATTTTGTTGAGGATGTTCCTCAGTTTTGGCATCTGCATCATAGTGTACCAAGCTGAGTTCATCCTCTGCTGGATGGGGTTCCTGGTCACCATTGTCATCGTCTACATATTCAATGTCATTGTCAACTACCTCTTCAATGCATGACTCTTGCTCAAAGGGAGAGGCAAGACACCATAGTTTGATTGCTGGCAAGGTGTAACCGATGAGAAGGGGTGGAGTCTAGAAACAGTTGAGTTATAGTTTACTTGATTCTGAGAGTGAAACAGAAAATGGGGAAATGGGATAGAAAATTTGTGTAATTATTATTCTAGTACATGTTTTTATTATATAGTAAACCCATCTACGCACGTCCCTTCCCAGAGATGCGTGAGAATTGACGCGTTGATCACAACACGTATATGTTCCAGATATGGCTTACATGTGACAGCGCGTGACACAAATATGCTGTATGCAGCAAATGCGATGACTGAGATGTGGGGAAATGCCCCCTTGGTTACAACATGGAGTGCTGGAGGCCTCACGTGCCCTTCATTGGTGAACTGTAGGGGTGAGCTGATTGTCTTCAGTGCAGGCTGATGATCTAGTACATAGGGGCATGATTGTAAGAACTGAAAAGGAACAGGAAGCAGTGTGACTCTGAATATACTGTTAGGTATCGGTATTGCCAATGATGCGGATGGGAATTGGCCAAGTCTTGTAGACCAATTGGGGTGGCTTAGCTTCAACACAGTCATGCATTGCACCCTGCTCTTCTGTGCATGCCACTAATTTAGACAGAAGGAAGACCCGGGAGAGTACCGAGAGTGTTGGCCCAAGTAAGGGACTTTAGATGGGAGAAGGGAAGATGAGAGGATGTAAACCAAATCGATATTCAGATTGAGGAACTATCTACATGCATTTGCTACTTATATAGGTTAAGAAGCAAGATGTGGAATCAGGGTGGCATAAGGAATGGAGAACAATAAGGTATGAAGAATCATGTGGAGGTATTGTCCACAATGATCAAGAATAGAATAAAGAATGTAAGCGAGAATAGAATAATGAGATATGGCCAAGAATAAAATAATGAGAGAGTGGATGAAAATAGAACAATAGAAAGTGGCTGAAGATAAAAAAATAGGGCTGTGACCAAATAATAAATGTGTAATAAATGTCCCTCAGGGAAATGGGTAGGGAAAAGGATGAGGAAGAAATGAATAATAAGGAATAGAGGGGATGGGGTATGGAGAGTAGACCAAATGATGTGCCCAATCTACTGAGCCAAGACCATGTACTAGTGAGGAATGACTTGTCACTGGTGTGTGGGATTAAATGGTAAGGGTCGTTCAGTTGGTACTGCCAAGTGAACCGGAGCTCAGTATCGTGGACTTGACACCCAGGGAAAAAGAGAGGGCTGGAATCAGTTGGACAAGTCTTTACATCGATACCTTTCTATAAATAGGTCATGTTTTGGACAGAGCATAATTATATCCCAGTGTGCTGCCTACACATGAATGAGTTGGAGAAACTATCTTTGCTCTTCTTGGCCCCTGCTCTTTTTAATGTAAAATTCCTTATTATAACTTGGGGACTGTCTATTAATCACGCTGTGCAACCAACCCAGCAGCCACCACCCAAAGGTCACAAGGTACACATTGTGAATCTTGATTAAATCT
The DNA here is from genome assembly GCA_003314385.1 of Gomphus sp. MG54. NCBI lineage: Eukaryota > Fungi > Basidiomycota > Agaricomycetes > Gomphales > Gomphaceae > Gomphus > Gomphus sp. MG54. The sequence goes on along the minus strand of QLPG01009237.1, from coordinate 15,469 downwards.
CTGATGTTGAGTTTATTGCCAGTGACTGCTCCCAAGATGACATTGTGTTGATAATGCACTTTTGAAAAAAAAAATAGTATATAGTAACCCTGGGCTTGTAATGAAGCATTGGCTATGCCAGTAGTATGTATCTGTAAAAACTCCAACATGGTCATTCATATCTGGGTTCCCTTACCCAATGCTCAATCGTACATGAGAATGAGAAAAATGCCTTTCTTATTTTTAAAATAAAACCCAGAGTTTGTCTGTAAACTAGAATTATTCAAAACCAAACATGACCAACACCCTTGCAATCACAAACATTGCAGACAAAACATTCGATTATATTGTCGCAGACGGGGGAGTCATTCTGTCTGCTCACACTTCCATTTCATCTTGGAAAATAAACAAAATAAATCACCTAAAACTCCCAACACAAAGAATTGATGACAACAATAATAGATTTTTTGGTAAGATCTTTAACAGCATTTTTTATTGGTGTCACAATGAGGTCATTAAACTGAGTTCAATGTGTCGGGTGTCAACATCTGGATCTGTTTCCAAAATCTTCAAGAGAGCATGGCCGATAAAACTGAACTGTCACACAAGCTCATGAGCTATGGTTAGAATGATCCGGTCGACATCCCTGCATTCGTCTTGCATACGGGAACAAAAGAAAGTGGCTCCAAGGATGTCCAGCTTGTCAAGGATGATGAGTAAGCGATTGTGGTTTTTCCCATTCCGGCCATGTCATTCAACCAATTGATTTTCGTATTCTCACAGTCGCTTGCCTATGCTTCGAGACGAGCAAGCATTAGCTTGCGAGTACTCTACATACATGCGTGTCATGGCGGAGATGATGCTGCATTGCAGGCCACATAAATTGACCGTGGAAGTGATACAAGAAGCCCTAAATGGTCAGGTAGAGGGTCTAAAATACTATGAGAATGGGGGTAACAGGGATAAACTGTTAATACACTCACTGATAGTATTATATATATTAACATCATGATTAGCAGCTGTAATGAAGAAATGAAGCATTATTCAACCCTAAGATTTGTCCTCAGAAATGAGCTTAAGGATGAAAACATTTGACAAGTTGGTTTTTATGCCTCCTGAGGTTGGAGGTTGATATTAATCGTGGATTTGAGGGTAAGGGAAAGAAAAACTGCGCCCCTCCCTCAGTCATTCACGTCTAACTACTTTCACTACTCCAGGGGCTCACACGCAGCGAGACTGAGCAAAGATCCCTCCATCTCCGTCCTTGTCCTCAAAGCCGGACACGCCAATCAGGATGATCCAGCAGACCATAAATGTGGGTCTACATGGAACTTCAGTTTAATGACCTCATTGTGACACCGATCAAAGATGCTGTGAAAGATCTTACCAGAAAATCTATTATTGTTGTCATCGATGTTTTGTGTTGAGAACTTCAGGTAATTCATTTTGATTATTTTTCCAAGATGAGATGGAAGTGTGAGCAGACTGACTGACTCCCCTGTCTGCGACAATATAATCGAATATTTTGTCTGAGATGTTTGTGATTCCAAGGGTGTTGGTCATGTTTAGTTTGAATAATTCTAGTTTCAAGACAAACTCTAATTAAAAAAAAAAAAAGAGGAGCATCATTTCCCATCCTCTTGTACAAGTGAGCATTGGGTAAGGAGAACCCATATATGAATGAACATGTTGGAGTTTCCCAGATTCATACTACTGGCATAGCAAATGCTTCATTACAAGCCCAGTTACCCAATGCTGAAGCTTACAAGAGGACAGGAAACGGTCCCCCTGTCAGGAGTCGGATACTGACGGACTTCGGTACTGCCGAAAGGGTGTTGTCGAAAGGTCAGGCAGACTATGGCCAAGTCCTGCAGGCCAAGAGTAGTGGCGTTGGCTTCAACGTACTCGTGCGTTGCGCCCTACTTGCCGTGCGTGCCACTGTATTTGCAACAGACAGATACTCAGGGGGATGCTGAAGATGCCGGCCTGAGTCGAGGACTTAACAGAGGAGAAGAAGGTAGAAGGGCCTAAGCCTAGTCGATACCCAGAATGAGGAACTAAGTACATGCATGTCCTACTTATATAGGTTAAGAGGCGACATGTGGAATAAGGAATGTGGGACAACAAGGTATGCAGAGCAATGTGGTTGTTGTCCACAACGAACAAAATTAGAACAAGGAATGTAAACGGGGATAGAACAATAAACGACAGTATAATAGAATCGTGACTCAAAATGGGACAATAAGGAGTGGCCGGATATAAAACAATGGGGTCGCGTCCGAGGATAATACAAGGACGAGGAGTCCCATGGTGAAACGAGCCGAGGAGTATGGATGGCGAATGTGCCGAGCCAGGACCAGCGCACCAAGTGTTATGCAGGCAACGTGGGCACTTGGTCGTGGATGTAGAGTAATTGCTCGGTCGGCACTGCCGGCGGATGGGTCTCGGTACGTGGTCTTGACACCCCCTCTTATTCAAAGCAAAAAAAAAAAGTGTTTGTTTTTAAACTACAATTATTGGAACCAAAGAGATCCAACACCCTTGCAATCACAAACATTGCAGATCAGGAGATCAGAGGTTCTTCCTAGTGGCGATTCCTATTTTTGATTCGGTTATGGTGCACATCCCTTGATTTGCACGCTCCCCACACCACCCCTCCTACACCTCATCCCTTGTTATTACCCCCCTTGCCAATTCCAAAAAAAATCAATAACACATACCGACCGTCATGGTGAGAGACATTAACCAATTTCCTTTAGCCTCATGACAGCCTACACCTTATGGTAGGGGAGGTGGATGAATAGGCGTACCAGGTCCATACACCCAGTTGAAAAGGAAGGCACAGTATCATTCAGGATTGATGGATACATGCCACATCGTCCCTACAATATCTAAAATACTCTCTCTAACTAACTTGAACATCCAATCAGTAATCCATGGTGTCTTTGTGAACAAACCTGACATCACTCATCTCAATGATTTATTTGAGCAATTCTGATCCATGTTCGTCAATCCTGTAAGGATTGTGTGAAAACAAAAAAGGGATTTATTGCATTATTGTTAAAGACACAATGGATAAAGGCTGTCGATCAGGAATAGTAGAAACATTCATCAGGCTATCCTTGTGACATGACCAGCATCCCACTCGAAGTGTTCATTATAAGCCAACTTGAGAGAACTGGATAACAAAGGTTTCTGCCCCTGTGCTGTCCATCCATTAGATGTGGCAGTCTTCCTTGAATCATCTCTGCAGGAAGTCATGCAGGAAGCCATACTGGCATATGTTTCCAAAATTTGTTGTCCAAAATTGCTATTCTCACTGGGGTTGCCTGAATGGCCTCCTGCACATGAGTTTATATTTCTTCTCAGTCTATCTGCAGACCTGTTTGTTTATGCTGTGATTTATCTTGTTTAATTGCTGATGTTATAGGAATATGAGGATGCAATCAAAAAACAAGGCACTAATAGTTACAAATATTCAACAAACCTCTTATCACCTGATCCCTAGTTATACTATGTTATGCTACTGATGTATAGGCTTGAGATCAACTATGACAATGCGACCTGATTGGTATCCAAAGCACATTTTAGAGGAAGAGATTGAATGGGTGTTGAAATTGCGGTAATCAGGGGGAATCCAACAAGATTTCAGTGGCAAGTCAGCCAGAATCCAGTCATGACTGGGTGAGATGAAGATCTGCGGGTCCCCAGCAGGAAAGAGATGAAAGTGGCCAGGGATGACATGAGCGACCTTGCCTCCATCTGAGAATTGGAAGGATTCATGTTCCAGCAGTGGTGTTGAATCACCTGTGGTAGTGTCCCATATACAGACTGAGCCGTCACGTGAGCCAGACACGACGTGCGCGCCATTAGATGAGAACACAACCGAATCCACCCAGCCCGAATTACCCTCGAAAGAACGCTCTATTGCTCCGGTGATCGTACTCCATATCCGGATTGAGTGATCAGACGAGCCAGACACGAGACGCAGTCCATCGTGAGAGAAGGAAACGCAGAGCACCCAATGTGAATGGCCAGTGAGTATATGCTCTACTTTCCCGGTAGTTGCATTCCATATCCGGACAGAGGAATCATCACTGCCCGATGCTACACGCCCCCCATCAAGCGAGAATGCAACGGACGTCACCGGAGCTGAATGCCCCCTCAGTTTGCGCTTTATCTTTCCAGTAGATGTCTTCCATAGAATGACTGACTTGACGGCCGATCCAGACACGATGTATTTCCCATCAGCCGAGAAAGCAACGGAATATACCAAATGCGAACGACCCTTCAGTGTTTTTTCTGTCTCCCCGGTGGTGGCATTCCAGACTCGGAAGGTCCTGTCGGTCGACACAGACACAACTCGTGTGCCATCAGGGGAGAATGCGACTGAATTCACCGGCTGTGAATGTCCTCCGAGTGCCTGTTCTTTCTTACCCGTGATTGCCTTCCACATACGAGCCATCGTGGGGTGCAAACCAAAAGATACGCGTGCACTGTCACGTGAAAAGGACGACCGATCTATGACCGCAGTGCGTTCCATTTCCAAGTCGCTCGTCACATCCCAAATCCGGACTGATTTGTCTAATGACCCAGATGCCACCTGTGTCCCGTCAGGGGAATATGCAACAGACCACACCAAATCCAAATGTCCCTTAAACACACGCTCGGTCACCCCTGAAACCAGATTCCAGATATGGACTGATCGATTGAAAGACCCAGACACAACGTGTGTGCCATCGGGAGAGAATGCAATAGGAGTTAGCCAACGTGTATGTCCCTTTAGTATGCGCTCTAATTTCCAGGTATGTGTAATCCAAATACAGATTGAGCCGTCCTCAGAGCCAGATGCTAGACGTGTCCCATCATGTGAGAAGGCAACCGAGTTCACCTCCCTTGAATGTCCGTCGAGTACATGCTCAACTGTCCCTGTAGTGGCATGCCAAATGCAAATTGCATGGTGGCGTCTTCCAATGGCAAACACAACATGTTTCCCGTCAGGCGAGAACGCGACACAACACACCAACGCATTACATTCTTGTATGAGCTTCATTTCCCCTGTGGTGGCATCCCATACCCGAGCAGTATTGTCATGAGAGCCTGACACAACACTTGATCCATCTGGAGAGAACGCAACCGCCCTAACTGCATCTGAATGTCCTTGTAGGATATGCTCTACCTCCCCCGTTCCTGCATTCCAAATTCGAATCGAGCCATCTTCCGAGCCAGACACGATGCCTGACCCATCAGGCGAGAAGGCAACGGACCAAACTCCACCCGAATTATGTAACAGTATGCGCTCATTCTCCCCCGTAGTGGTAGTCCAGATATAAGCTGAACCGTCATAACACCCAGAGACAACATGCGTCCCGTCTGGCGAGAAGGCAACAGGCCAGACAGGTGAACTGTGTAACATGACCCGCCTAAACGGCCCCCATGACTCCGTGATGCCCAACACTACTCTAGGTAAGTTATCGAACAATGTCGAATAGTGATATCTTATGGATGCGCGTTTAGGGATCCATGCTAGGGCTGAGCCATACGTGTTGAGACAGTGGTGTTTGATCGGTTCAAATGCCATCTCTAAGTAGCGACGAGCATCCTCGAGTAGCAACACGTGGTGGGCATGGGTTTTGAAGTATTTCTGGGGAAATGGTGAGCTAAACTCCTCTACCATGCTGATTACTAACCGAGGTGGCTTCTTTTGCCATGCTGAGAGACTTCAGCCCAGATCCAAGCTCTCCAAACGTACTGAGGCACTCAAACCAGTGCAATAAGTGTGTATTGGCGAATGTACCAAGCTCGCTGAGAAAGGGTAAAGTGTCTGCAGGTGGGAATGCAAGAGCCTCTACAAGATGAGCGGCCCAGTACAAGCAAGAGTATCGGAGAGACTCAGAAATAAGGTCGGGATTAGAAATTTCATGGACCTGTGCTGCTAAAGCATGACCAGGTAAGCCGCAGATGTTATGCCGAAGAGACTTGTTCAATGTTTGGAGACACTTGAGCGCAAGCTTGCGGTGGGTATCGGAAGCATCAATGCTGTTCCTACTGCAACGTTTCGGGTCGACAATGAACTCTTGAAACGAGGCATGAAAGATGGTGACATGTCCATCATTGGTGGAAGGAACATTGATCACCGAACGAAAACGAGACAATTCAATGTCAACCTCGTCATGTGTCATCTCTAACAGGGAAGCAATGCCAGCAATCGAGAGTGGGCGTTGGAGAAACACCACTGTGGCAAGTACGTCTCGTCTCGTTGTTATTCCCTTGTCACTGAGATTCTGGAACGCTTCGGCCATAATCAGCCTGTAGAAGCTGTCCAGGGAGGCAAGTGGCAGCGCCGAACCAGTCAATTCGATTAGACGCGTTTTGGGATTCACACCTGTCTCACCGATGTACCGCACTGTTGTGGCGGCATAGATGAATAATCCATCGGACTGGCTAACAAGCCTCGTCAGTTCCTTTTGGGATGGCCAAGGAATTGCTTGTTGCGAATATCCGTGATCGTCCGCAATTTTAGACAGTGAATTTTTTAAGTATGTCTCGATATCATTGTCTTCATTGTCCTGGATGGCAACTTTGTGAAGAGTGAATTCTTGGAGGAGGGAAGGCGCAGCGGCATGATTAAATGCTCTCCTGATCCAGGCCTCAGGTCGGCTTGTAATTAAAATTTTTAAAGGAATGCCTGTGATGCTCTGGAGGATGGCTGTGATCAACATTTCTACAATTCCAGGTGCTGAGCATTCGTCCATGGCGTCTATAACGATAACATAATAAACATCTTGTTTGTTGTCAGTAGCGATCTTGACAGGGTTAACGATCAGTGACCGGAATTGCTCAAATAGATCATTGAGATCCGCGATGTCAGGTTTGTTCATGAGCACGTCATGGATGACTGATTTGATTTTTGGGTTAGATCGAGAAAGCATTGTGGCGATCGTGGGGATGATCCGGCGTGCATCCGTCAATCCTGAGCGAGAACAGAAGAAGCTGCCTCCAAGCTTCTTCTTCGTGTCCAAACTCTGGCAGAACGAGTGGGCGATCGTCGTTTTCCCAGTACCGAGCTGGCCGTTGAGCCAATAAACGTTTGGAGTAGAAGGGTCATGTGCCCAGGCCTCTAGATCGGCCAATATCTTGATGCGGGTGTCTTTCATGCACCCATGGGGTTGGTCACTTTCCGCGCCGTACCGTGTTTCATAGGATGCGCGCTCCGCCGGTTTGAGTAGAGCTAAAGAATCCGGCAAGATGTCTACACTGTCTTGAGTATGAAAGCACTGTCATGAAGTGACGCTGCACTTACTGACGGTATTCTGGATAACCGCATCGCCATCTACATCAGTAAAGCAACTAGTGGTTAGCTCTCAGATATATCATATTCATCGTCAAAAAGCTCACAGATGTTGGTTCCAGTAAGAGTAGATACAATTGCGGGTGATGACATGGAAGTTATGGTACAATGACAATGTTTCTGCTTGGGATTGACGTCGACTATGTGAAGAGGTGATTTGAAAGATAAGAGCGTGTGAGGTTGCAAGGACTGCGTGCGAAGGCGATGGTAGCGCCAGAACCTTGTTTTGTCAAGTTCAATCGCGCCTAGCACCACTTGCTTTCCGGGCAACCCACTTGTGGTTATTATTGTAGAGACTTTCAAACATGAATAAATGTGTCTTTGATGCATATATTACTTCCCACCGAATATAGACGGTGTTGGAATAGTTTGACCGGCATCTGTGGATTGGTTGCCATGTCACATTAGTCACACATTCTTTGTAATTCCTCATCTGTTTGCAACGAGCCATTACCTCCGCTCAAGCCAAACAGTTGTTCTTTCCGCGGTCCTTGCTCAGCACCACCGAAATTCAACAGACGGGGCAAAATTTGGGCTGCAGGATGTTGGGATATGCGAACAGTCGCGGTTTATTATTCTTCTCATTTTCCATGCCTACGGCTTCACGGCTTAATTACAAACTCAGCCAGTAGATATCTGGGTTGTTTAGCGCGTGACACGTCTCATCTTCTTGATTTGAAGTTGAGACGTGAGTACTATTTGTTCCACTATCTTAGTAGCTACTCTAACTTCATTTCTTAGTTGTTCCTAGGTAACTAATCGAAATACATCTTCTTGATTCGAAGTTGAGACTTGTTCCTAGTTGCAACACAGGAGTCACCTTACGATCCTTCCCCTCCCACCGACAAATGCAGCTTCGGCCTGTATAACCATTGGCTTCTTGTAGCTTATACGTTATTATCACACCTTATAGTCAGCCCCTTGGAGTTCAGTAATTATCTGCACTCCCACGTAGTTTTTTCTTTAGTGCTATGGTGCTGGGAACACCTATTGAGTGAAACAACGGACCCAGGCATTCCCGACACACTCCTACATAGAGGTACCAAGTAAACTACGGGTGTGTTTCCACCTTTATATATTGGGAACAAATTGTGCTTCTCGATTAGCATGGCAGATCAACAAGGTATGAGACGATTAGGAAGTTTTGATTAACTTCTTACCTTTTATTTACTGCTATATTCATGGACTCCTGAATAATAGGAGTTGTTCAGCAAATGCAGAAATTGTTCTCCCTGTCCCTAGACGCGCTGAAAATACATATATATAAATGATCTCTGACCTGATACTCGGGTTCCTCGATTCGTTATAGCGACGATGTAGTTTATCACAATGGATGAATGAGTCGGGTAACGCACGGCTGTCAAACAAAATAGGATGGAGAGTAAAGCTGGACGTGGGGCTCGCGCATTCTTCTGCGTAGATACGGATCCCTGCTCAAGACTCTCCCATCTTGGTGGAGAAACCAACCCCAGAATTGGACCAGAGTATCCAAGTCAATCTGAGACTCGAACATCCTTTGTCATCGCACTCCAGGAACAATGAATTGCTCCGGATGTCCGAGAGAAAGCTGCACAAAAGGGTGCGTGTTCTATTTATTTATGTGTTGAATTTACTGTGATAGTAGGTGCATGCTTGGTTCGGCTTTTCAGAGCCATGGGGGCTCTACAGTGCCTTAACATGGGCTTGACGAGGGTGATAGATTATACGCTACATGATGTACCTCCGAATGGGAAATGAGCGAGTCTGTGGAAAGCTGTCCTCTGACGGATGAATGAAGAAGGACGGTGCGACAGCATTTCGGGGGCATTGGTAGAGGCTGCAGCGCGCATTGGACCACTGAAAGTCCCGGAGGTCCAAAGTTGCATTACAAGGAACAATGACGTCACACCCCCAGGGAAAAGGAGAGGGCTGGCATCAGTTGGACAAGTCTTTACGTCGATACCTTTCTATATATAGGTTGTGTTTCGGACAGAGCATAATTATATCCCAGTATGCTGCCTACACATGAACGATTCGGGGAAACTATCTTTGCTCTTCTCGGCCCCCTGCTCTTTTTGAATGTGAAATTCTTTATTATAAATCGGGGACTGTCTATTATTCACACTGTGCAACAAACCCAGCAGCCACTACCCATAGGTCACAAGGTACACATTGTGAATCTCGATTAAATCTCTGATGTTGAGTTGATTGACAGTGACCGCTCCCAAGACAGTGTGCTGACAACGCACTTCTTGGGGAAAAAAAGAGTATATAGTAACCCTGGGCTTGTAATGAAGCATTGGCTATGCCAGTAGTATGTATTGATTAAAAGTTGGGATTATGGTGGAGAGTATTTATCTAACTATTCCTATGTAACTAGAGATCTTGAATATATTTTACTTTGTTTTTTATATCTTTTTTATGTACAGTATAGTAGACTTCCTTGATACCTCCTTGATACAAATTGATTTTCCAAGGTCTATTCTCATTCCAGTGATACAGGGTTTTGCACAAAGAATCTACTACATATAAGCAACATTTGAGCCAAACCACATAAGGGAGGGAGAAGAATTGCATTCAGGAGGAATTTATCTTCATCTAAAATTTACTCAATTTTGATACATATAATCTTAAATCAGTGATTGCTCACTTTTTCTGAGAGGTTTTGTCATAAGGTGTTCACATTAGGGAAGCTATTCATCTGCTATTGCTAATTACAAAAACTCTGAATGGGATTTGACCTAAATTGATCTTAATCTGACCACAAAGATATTGGGGCTACCAAAGTGTGACATGCGACATGCTAATAATATAAAGAAATGGATGACCAATCACACCGGGCCGCAAATTCCATGCATGGAGAATTAGGTGTCACATTTGTATCAAGGACCTATACCTGTGACATTTTGACCTGTTGCACCAAAAGATTTACTCTGGTGCAACAACAGCTTTTTTGCCCCCATAATATAGAGCAAAGATGTTCTCAAGACACTTCTTAACTGTTATATAATTTTTTTAAAATTTAATCTACAAACTTTTGAGCTAAAATTGAGCTTGACTGAAATCTGTATCAAGGAAGTCTACTATACTGTATGGAAATAATTTGGACGCGGTGTCTTTTTGGTTCTGGGTAGGCATTGATCCGAAGGTATGGCTACAAATATACAACACAGATTGCAATAGTCATAAATGCAGTAATGATAACAATGAACAGGTGTTAGTAGTCTTTACTACACCTTTGGGATGATCCTCGTTCGTCCGGCTCTCTGAATAACGATGAGGAGAAATAACTCAATATGTCTTGACATTGTGCAAGTGTGTCAAGGGTATCGGTTGAGCAAAGAGAACAACGATATGTATCTGAATGTGAGAGTGTTATTTATGACATGTAACTATAACTCTTTTATACAACTATTCCCTAGTAGTATGCAAAAGTGACCCGGCTTCTGTTATAGTGTAACCCTATATGCGATCGACCCAAAATGGATTGCCGTCCTTGATGGCATCCTGCCAAAGATTGTAGCTGTCACGGTTGGTAAGTTTTATGAATTGAGTCCTTTTCTTCTTTGTTATCTGTACTGATTGTTCCTTCTTGTGTCCTGTCCTGTCCACCCCATTCTCTCTTTGTCCTCATGACTCCCGGTGATTGCTCATATGCATCTCAGCTTCATCCCCTCTCTGTCTCTGATTCTGTGAGTCTTTCCTCCTATCTGTCTCATATATGTTCTCATTTGTTCTCAATCTCTCCCCTATATTTCCAATCCTTTGGTCACCTGCCTTGTCCCTATCTCTCTCTGGTCATCTGAGTGCCTGTGTATTAAATCTCGCTTATTCGGTTGTCCCTTTTTGTTCCACTTGGTAAGTCCGGTCACATCACATGTCGTTGATCTTTTACTAATTATGTCTCTTTTGTCCATTCATTCTTTTTGCTGTTTTTCCTCCCAATTTCCTGCATGTGTCGGTTTTTCCCTCTAACCGTCCTATTCCCACTTTCTTCCCCATTCGATCTCCCCTTCCCTTTCCTCTCTTCTTCACAACAGTATGTATCTGTAAAACCTCTGACATGTTCATTCATACTGCATTCCCCTTACCCAATGCTCAATCGTACACAGCATGTTTGTTCTCCTTGTCATTGTATGTGCAGCTACCAAAGTCAACCAACGACCATAGGCAAAGTCCATGAGACAAGGTGTGTGATATGTCAGTTGCTTTTCAGGTGAGAGTCAAGACGAAGATAAGAGGAGGAGTGGGGACGCCAGGTAGGGACGTGGCAAAAGACATGTTGTGCTTGCTGGAACAATAGGACAAAAAATCATAGGATTGAAGGGCCATGCAAAGGGTATGGCTGGTTCTGAACATTCATCATGCATGTAATCACATCCTAGGTGGTGTGAACAACAGTGGCACCTGTACCAAGGGGACCCATAGCATGAGTGGGTGTAGACCGGGGCCACTACTGGTGGTGAAGATGTTGTTGATGATCCACACAGTGTGGCTTCCACTGGATAGCCACGACATTGTGTTTTGAGATGGATGGGTGATGCAGAGTGTGAGGTGATGTGCCAGTGGTTTTTGCCATGGAGGATGGCAAGTGAGGTTAAGGGCTCAGGTGTGCACTGGCGATGTTTACGTGGGGCATTGTCTGAGTGTGCATCTGCATTGTTGTCCTGGTTCTGCTCATGATTTGTCTCATTTTCCTGGTCATGCCTCTCACTGCACTAGCCTTGCATGACATGCCACTACTCAATGTTGGCGACAATATATCTGCTGTTGGTGTCAGATGCCATGGGGGCAGGTGGCGACTGTAATGTGTGATGAGGATGTGGTAGGTGTGAATAACTGCAAGAGTAGATCAGGGTGTGGGTATGGTACAACAGCGGCATGCACAGAGGGTGAGGATGTGCTGCAATGGAGAGAAGGAAGCAGGCTGGCATGGTCTCGAGGATGGTGTTTGTCAGGCTGGCATGGGAGCTGAGGACTCTGGCAGTCAATACAATTGGATGTGTGCGGAAAACCCACCGAATATGTGGTTGAGGTGGCGAACCCGTTGGTGAAAGCCTGGTGGTGTTGAACCAATGGGCAAAGTTTGCAACATAGAGTTGTGTGCTTTCCAAATAGGTCACCCAGAGGAGGGCTTGGAGAGTGGGTGACAAAGGAACAGGAGCAAATGTGGCAAGTGCAAGTACTACACCTGTGCCATATATGAGTGTCAAGCTTCGGTAATGCCAAGGAAGCCAGCAGGGAGCGGCCAAGTCCTGCAGGCTGAAAGTAGTGGCTTTGGCTTCAATGTACTCATGTGTTGCACCCTACTTTCCATGCATGCCACCAATTTGGAACAGAAGGGATACTCTGAGAGTGCCAAAGATGTCAGCCCAAGTAGAGGACTCAACAGAGGAAATGAAGGTAAAGGGTCCTAAGCCTAGTTGATACCCAGAATGAGGAAGTATATACATCCATACGCTACTTATATAGGTTAAGAGGTGGGATGTGGAATAAGGAATGAAGAACAATAAGGTATGCAGAGCATGTGGGTATTTTCCACAATGATCAATAATAGAATGAAGGAATGTAAATGAGAATAGGACAATGAAGATAGGATAATAGGAATGTGGTCAAGAATAAGACAATAGGAAGTGACCGACTATAAAACAATAGGGTCATGGCCAAGGATAACACAAGGACAGAATGTCCCAAGGTAAGGTGGGTTGAGGAATAAGGAGTGGATAGGGTAGGATTAATGGTTGGTAAATGAGGAAGAGTGGATGAAGGATGGGAACGAGGAATGTGGAGGGTGGATGTGCCAAGCCAAGACTGGCATACCAAGTGACTTGTGCACAGCTTGGTCACTTGTGCGTGGATTTTGACTGACTGCTTGGTCAGCAGTGCCAAGTTACCGGGTATCCGGTATGTGTACTTGACAATGAGCAAGCAATACTTGGTGTTCCTAGCCATGTGCCATCTGTGTGCTAGTGGAGCCAGTCCTCTCAGTTGGTCCTGTCAAACTTCTTGCGCCCTACTCTCCATGCATGCCACCAATTTGGGACAGAAGAGGAACCCAGGAGAGTACCGAGAATGTCAGCCTGAGTAAAGGACTTAAACAGGGAGGAAAGGTAAAGGGGCCTAAGCCTATTCGATACCCAGAATGAGGAAGTATGTACATGCATGCACTACTTATATAGGTTAAGAAGCAAGATGTGGGATAAGGAATGTAGAACAATAAGGTATGCAGAGCATGTGGGGGTATTGTCCACAATGGTCAAGAATAGAATGAAGGAATGTAAGAGAATAGAACAATGAAGATAGGATAATATGAATGTGGCCAAGAATAAGACAATAGGAAGTGACTGACTATAAAACAATAGGGTGTTGGCCAAAGATAAAACAAGGACAGAATGTCCCAAAATAGACAGGTGCAGGGGTAAGGAGTAGACGGGGTGGGATTAATGGGTGATGAATGAGGAAGGGGTGAATGAGGGTTGGGAATCAGGAGTGTGGATGGTAGATGTGCCAAGCCGAGACTGAGGTACCAAGTGACTTGCATGCAGCTTAGTCACTTGCACGTGGATATAGACTGATTACTTGGTCAGCACTGCCAAGTTACCAGATACTTGGTATGTGTACTTGACAATCATCCCCTCCTTGAAGACTGCATATATGCATCCTGGTATGGTCATATGTCATCCCATATCACATAAGTTCATTTTTATATCCATTGTAAATGTCTCCTGTACTAATCCTGCCCTTCCCCTTTGCATCTCACTCTCTGATCCTGTTCCTATGTCCCTTTTTCTCCTCCAGCCACATGCACATTCAACATGTAAATAGTATCATTTGTCTGTTATAGGTTGCAACATTGTGTGAGTCATGTCTATACTATGTCTATGGGTTGTTACTAATTGTTTCTATATATCAGATCCTCTTTCTCCATGTTCCTTGGCCATTCTATCCATGTATTCCTGCTCCCAGTCTTTTCTCCTCCCTTTCTCCCTCTATCCTCCCCTTTCTCTTCCCGCTCCTTCTGCCCCTTGCTACAACAAACACAACTCTCGGTGTGCTTAGAGGCTGAAGAGTTGCTGACTAGTTTTTGACTCAGTTGCCTTAGCTGATTTCTCAGCTTTGGTGTCCAAGGTGCTGGTTGCCTTGGTAGCAGAGGTTGTAGATCTAGTTTGTGGGATCATGATGTAAGAAGTGTAACACAGAAAATAGTTTGATTCTGAATATACTGTCAGGCCCTGAAAATGCCGACATTTCATGAGCCGAGTGCTATTGCAATAGTACCGACTTCATGATGCTGGCAGGGAATCAGCCAAGTCCAGTAGACTGATTGGGGTGGTTTGGCTTCAACGTACTTATATGTTGCACCCTACTTTCCATGTGTGCCACTAATTTCAGAGAGAAGAAAGACTTGGGAGAGTGCCAAGAGTGCTGGCCTGAGTAAGGACTTCAGACAGGAGGGAGGAAGGGAAGAAGTGTATGCCAAGTCAATATTCAGAATGAGGAACTGTCAAGCATCGGTAATGCCGAAGATGTGGGCGGGGAGCAGCCAAGTCCTGTAGGCCTGTCAAGTACACGTACCAAGGTTCCGATTATTTGGCAGTACCGACCGAGCAGCCATTCTACGTCCACATACAAGTGTCCACACCGCATGCACATCACTTGGTATGCCGTTCTAGGCTCGGCACGTTCTGCCACACCATTTGCTTATTCCTGGATCCGCTTCACTTCAGGACTTCCTGTCCTTGTATTATCCCCGGTCACGACTCCATTGTTTTATACTCAGCCACTCCTTATTATCTTATCTTGAGTCACAACTCTATTATCCTATCCTTTATTGTTCTATCCCCGTTTTGCATTCCTTGTTCTAATTTTATCTGTTGTGGACAATAACCACATGCTCTGCATACCTTGTTGTCCCACATTCCTTATTCCACATGTCGCTTCTTAACCTATATAAGTAGGACATGCATGTATATATTTCCTCATTCTGGGTATCGACTAGGCTTAGGCCCTTCTACCTTCTTCTCCTCTGTTGAAATCCTTGACTTGGGCCAGCATCATCAGCATCCTCCCGAGTATCTGTCTGTTGCAAATAGGTGGCATGCTGTCAGGAACCGTACATACTGACAGGCCTCGGGAAAGCCGAAGGGGGTCGGATGGGTA
>QLPG01009234.1:0-10717 GCA_003314385.1 Gomphus sp. MG54 | reverse complement strand
CCCTTACCTCACCCTACCCTACCCTTACCTCACCCTACCCTACCCTTACCTCACCCTATCCTACCCTTACCTTATCCCACCCTACCCTACCCTACCCTTACCTCTTATCCTTACCTTATCCTACCTTATCCTACCCTTACCTTATCCTATCCTACCCTATTCTCACCTTATCTTACTCTACCCTATCCTTACCTTATCCTAACTTACCTACTCTACATTTATATTGTTGTGAGCCATTGAGCAGAAAATACATATTTTTAATGATTTTTACAAAAATTATGACCTTTTTGACAAGTTTACAAGTGAACATGTTCAAACCATAGTCATGGTATATTATCATCATTTTTATGCAATTTTATCCAACAGATCCATGTCACTGAATATGTATATATGTGCAATATGCATACATTATCACTATTTTGTGCTGATCTTAACAACGTTGAGCCTATATGTGGAAGGGCAACCCTTTGGACTTCTCTGGAGTTATCTCACAGAGAGGGCTAGGCAGGGGGAATCCAAAGTTTAATTATAATTACTACCTAAATACATATAGGGCTCTCACCTAGGCAAGGGGAATCTAAAGAGGAAAGTCTAAGGATCCTGCTACTGGTAAACCCCTCTTATACCCTTTATGCAAGTGGGCTGTGCACTAGCTTACAAATCTATACATCGGAGTCTGTAGAGCCAATCTCCTGGTACTAAGTCCAGAGCTTAGGCACTTATTCTAGGTTCTAATCACTGTGCTAAACTCATTCTAGTTTCCCACCTGGTGGTTCCTAAATTCCTGACCTTCGGACTATTGGTCAGTGAATGGATTTATCTGTCAGTCACATGGGAGGTCACAGATATCATGGATATCATGGACACTGTGGAGATAGTATGCACGGTAGTACAGATGATGGTGTGGATGATTGTTAAGTCTTGGTAATGCCAATAGTGCGGACAGGAGTCGGTCAAGTCCTACAGACCAGTCAGGGTGGCTAGGCTTCAACATGCTCATGCATTGCACCCTGCTATTCCGTGCATGCCACTGATTTGGACAGAAGAGAGACCCAGGAGGATGCCAAGAGTGTCGGCCCAGGTAAAGGACTTTAGATAGGAGAAGGGTGGACAAGGGGATGCAAACCAAGTTGAATATTCAGAACGAGGAACTATCTACATACATCCACTACTTATATAGGTTAAGAAGCGAGATGTAGAACAGGGTGGCATAAAGAATGGAGAACAATAAGGTATGAAGAATCATGTGGAGGTATTGTCCACAGTGATCAAGAATAGAATAGGAAATGTAGGCGAGAATAGAATAATGAAATATGGCTGAGAATAGAATAATGAGAGAGTGAATGAGAATAGAACAATGGAAAATGGCTAAAGATAAAACAATAGGGCCATGACCGAATAATAAATGAATAACAATTGTTTCTAGGGGAAACATATAAGGGAAAGGATGGGTAATGAGGGAATAGTAATAGATGGAGAGTGTGGGACAAGAGTGGTGAACCAGATGATGTACTGAATGTACCGAGCTGGGGCCATGAACTGGTGATGGAAGAATTGTCACTGGTGTGTGGGTAAGGGTCAGTCAGTTGGTATTACCAAGTTACCAGATACTCGGTATATGTACTTGATAATGATGGATACTATGGGAGTTCAGTGGATAATGGGGTTTGTGGATGTTACCTGGGTATGAAGGTTGAGCTATTTCTCTCCTGTCCTCGGTGTTGGAATAGTTTGACCGGCATCTGTACATTGGTTGCCATGTCATGTTAGTCACAGATGATTTGTAATTTCTGATCTGTTTGCAACGAGCCATTACCTTCGCTCAAGTCAAACAGTTGCCCTTTCCGCGGTCCTTGCTCAGCACCACAGAAATTCAACACAAACAGATGACAGGTTGCTCCCGTTAACCACCACAGGTGCTGATAGGAACTGCGGAACCTTGAAAGCCCAAACTGGAACAGAGTCCGCTACAACTTTAAACTAGATCGGAGTCCGCTACGACGTTAAACTAGATCGGAGTCTGCTATGACTTTAAACTAGATCGTAGTCCTCCATGACATAAACTGGACCAGAGTCCTCTATGACTTGAAACTGGAACGGAGTCCGCACTTACTGAAAGTGTACCAGGCTGAGTGAAAGCCTGTTGTAACCAAACCGGGAAGGCATACCGAGTGAAAGTATGCCAGGCCTACTGGAAGCTGTTTTTCCCACCACCGAGGGGATCTCCAATCTACTCTACTTACAGACCCCTGGATGCGCATGTGTAATCAGCGTAGGATCTGGTGATCTGAGATAGAAGTTGAGGAGTTTGGATTTCAGGAGGTGCATGAAGAGCAGATGCCGCTCAAGGAGGTGTGTTGGAATAGTTTGACCAGCATCTGTACATTGGTTGCCATGTCATGTTAGTCACAGATGATTTGTAATTCCTGATCTGTTTGCAACGAGCCATTACCTTCGCTCAAGTCAAACAGTTGCCCTTTCTGCGGTCCTTGCTCAGCACCACAGAAATTCAACACTCGGACCCTTGTTTCCAATCTCAGAATTGAAGCAGAGTATTAAATAGGGCTTCAGATTCAGATTTAGGATTTGGAAAGGGTCATCCCCTGACAATATGGCTATCTGCTTTCATATGATATTCAAGATACATCACTATGATTTTTCAGGTATTTTTCTCACATTTTTTCAATCATTAATTTGACTTCTATTATAATTTTTCTCTGTCCATGCATCAATGGCCCCATGTGACATCACATGCAGTCACACATTCCAATGGGGCTACAAATGCA
The DNA here is from genome assembly GCA_003314385.1 of Gomphus sp. MG54. Taxonomy (NCBI): domain Eukaryota; kingdom Fungi; phylum Basidiomycota; class Agaricomycetes; order Gomphales; family Gomphaceae; genus Gomphus; species Gomphus sp. MG54. The sequence continues at coordinate 7,931 of QLPG01009234.1, read as the reverse complement.
GGTGGAGTGTTACACTATCTAGTACTGGCTATTAGATACTGTAATACTCTATCTACTAATACAAAATGCCGATGAACATTTGCAAATATGTGAAAATTAGTTACAAGTTGTTGAAGGTATATTTCTGCCAGCACTTAGGTCAAAAATATTCCCCATCCATTACCACTTCCCCTACTAACCTCTATTCTACAAGACACCTACCCAATCATTCCATTCATCTCCCATTCAAATTTCCATCCACTCTGACCATCTCAAAATATGATATTCACTCTTAGCTCAATTATGATGAAGTGAAGCACCTGTTCACCAGCATACCATCATAGGACAGGCTCAAATGTGGCAACATATTTTCTGTAACAAAAGTGTTCGCTTCTGCAGCTCATAGTTGATATTATATGCTTTTTAAAAACAAAATGAAATGACTTTTGCTATCATCCATTGCCCCAGAAGTTGAAAATCATTTATTTTCCTTTAGTTCCTGCTTAAATTGCAGAATTTTCTTTTATATCACTCCACACCTCTGGCTCTTAATCCTGTCATATATTACCTATTGGTCCTAGGCTGAATGACTTAAGCCTATACTGAGCAAGCTTGTCTCAGGCACACCCTGTCCTTGCCTCCTAATCTCAAACTTCTCCATCTGACTTCAGATCCTTGAAGGCTGGTACATACCTAGCTATAGGATGAGATAAGGGTAGGTGTTAAGTCCGCGTGTCAGGCGCTTAGCTAGTACTTCCGAAGGGGTTTTCTGGGTTAGTGCGAAGGTCCGTAACGGGGCCGAAGACCGAGATCGGGATCGGACGGACTACGGACGGAGACGGAGGCGCCGGAAGTTTAGGGCAGGTCACGGAATAGATCAATCCGGTCACTGAGGTGTTCGAGGTCGAAGGGACTTGGCTTCAACTTATGTGTTGCGCCCTCCTCGATCGTCTGTCCCTAATTTCGGAAAGGAGGCGGGAGTTTACCGGAAGTGAATCGGAAACTGGTGGGAGACTAAATCGATATTCGTACTAGCGAACAGTCCAGTTGACTGTCAGGCTATATACATGTGGCTTATCCTTGTACTACTTTTGCCGGTCATAAAACAAGGAGGAAAAGGAGTACAAGGGGTCAATAATAAGGAAGAACAAGGGGGTAAGGTATGCGATACTAGCGCGTCGGTTATCAAGATGCGGAATCCTATGTTACGGGAATCGGAACCGGACTAGTGGGGGTTCGGACGGGTGTTACGGGAACGGGAACGGAAACGGGAACGGGTCCGTACTTCGATGGTCGGGGAGGATTCGGAGACGGGGGTGGGTGATTGTGGGGGTTGGTGTGGGTTTGTTGGAGGCATGGGGCGTAACAGTAGGGTAGGGTAAGATTATAGAGATCACATGATGTTAGTATCTTTCAGAGCTTCATATACATGTTTTATCAATACTGTAATACTAGATATGTTTGGAATGCATGGAACACATTTTTTAATACACTGAAATAGAAAATCTATTTCATGTCAGTGCCTAAACATACCAACTTGCCTTACAATCCAGATTATGACTTAGCCAAAGATGCATCTAAGGCAGAGCTTAGTCTAGCATACATTAAAACTGGCCTAAGAGCAGGAAAGTCTGTTAGGAACCATATGCCGGCATGCCTGACCATTCATTTCAGCCCACTCAGCCCAACTATGCCTTTACTTGCCTATTCAACTATACACCCTTAGCCCACGGACTGTATGCACCTCGTGTATCCATCTTGGCATTACATGCTCCTGTCAATTCACTCCATTCATTTATGTCACACTTGCAATTCCATTCTGTCTTCATTTACGTTTAATATCCTTTCATTTATATTCTGCTCCACTTTCATTTATTTGCAATTCTGTTCAGTCTCTTATATCTGATTTGCTATTATGTTCCTTAGGGTAACTCCATTGGGAATTGGGTGACATGTCATTCCCAATGTCACGGAGGAGATCAAGATTTAGGATATAGTATTTCCATTCTCACTTTTTCATAATCCTTGGGTTTCTTATATATTATAGGAATCTAATCCACTCCTAGTAGATTTGAAAGTAGTATAAAGATCTTGTACATTTGTCAAGCTTTGGGTACTGACAAACTTTGGTACTGCCGAAGGGTGTCGGGTGGAAAATGGCCAAGTACTGCAGGCCAAGAGTAGTGGCGTTGGCTTCAATGTACTTGTGCATTATACCCTACTTGCCGTGTGTGCCACCAATTTGCAACAGACAGGTACTCAGGAGGATGCTGGTGATGCCAGCCCGAGTCAAGGACTTTAACAGAGAGAAGAAGGTAGAAGGGCCTAAGCCTAGTCGATACCCAGAATGAGGAAATATGTACATGCATGTCCTACTTATATAGGTTAAGAAGCAACATGTGGAGTAAGGAATGTGGGACAACAAGGTATGTAGAGCATGTGGTTATTGTCCACAACAAGTAAAATTAGAATGAAGGGATGCAAACGGGCATAGAACAATAAGGGATAGAATAATAGAATTGTGACCTAAGATAGGACAATAGGGAGTGGCCCACTATAAAACAATGGAGCTGTGGCCAAGGATAATACAAGGACAGGAAGTCCCGAGGCAAGACGGACCAAAGGGTGAGGATAAGGAGTGTGGATGGTAGATGTATCGAGCCGAGACCGGTGTACCAAGTGTTATGCATGCGGTGTGAACACTTGGTCATGGATACAGGATGGTTGCTCAGTTGGCATTGCCGAGTAGATGGGTCTCAGTACATGTACTTGACAATATTCAGTAGTTCAGTCCTCAGTCAGATAATTGACTTTGATTTTCACTAAGCTAATTCTTTCTGTCTTGCTATTCCAAAATTAGGGACCAGTGCAATCTGGTAGGCGCAATATACAAGTTGAAGCCATGCCTTATCCTGAACCTCGCCATTGTTTATCTTTGGGAGATATTACATTTATTACGATTATGTTAATCCTTTACATCATAACAGTGTTATCTGACTTCTACACCTGATCACACCTCTTTTTGCATATCATCTTTGCATATTACGACCATCATGAACACTTGATCCACTACTCATAATCTACCCTTCATTGTAGAAGTCCCAAGTCAGTTGCAGGAGATTTCTACACTTCAACAGCTGTCAGAACAACCTTCGATTGCAAAGCTGGCCTGTCAGGCGGGAACGCTCCTCCTGAATGTGAGGATGATGACAAAGAAGAGCCAATTGATGATAATGACAATGATGAGGCAGATCCAAACCCTATTCAAGTTTTAAATCCGAACCCCACTCATGTTTCCAATCCACTCTTAATTCCAATCTGACTCTTAATTCCAATCCCACTCCTAATTCCACTTCTAGTATGGACAAAATTATCAATGCACTCATCAATTGATTAGCCTAACCACCCCCTAGATCTAATCCCAACCCTGGCCACCATGCTAAGGTTTGCTAGCCTGAGGTTTATGATGGCACCAACCAAGCTAAGCTTCGCACATTCTTCTTACAATGTGCACTGAACTTTCGAGACCATCTGTCTGCATTCTTGGTGGATGCATCAAGGGTCCAGTATACCATTTCATACCTCACAGGCCCTACACTTCAGTACTTCAAACCCGCTATTCTAGGTGAAATCCAACCTGAGGCTAGCTGGCTTAAGATCTGGAGAGACTTTCGTCAAGAACTCGAGACCAACTTCAGTCCATTCAACAGTGCTATACAAGCAGAAATCGAGCTCAGCAAGATAGTCATGAAAGACACCTATTGTGCAGCATGATACTTCATCAACTTTGCCAGAGCCTCCACTCACACTCAGTGGAACGACACTTCCCTCACACATGCAGCATACAAAGGATTGGCCAGATGCATCAAGGACAGCCACCTTCACTTCCCTCAATTCAAAACTCTTGCTGAACTCAGACAATATTCACTTGAGATCGACAGCAGATACTGGGAATGCAAGGAGTTCAACAACTTTGGAATTCCTGCAAAACTGAATGGGTCCTCATCCAAATCCAACTTTAACAACAACAATAACCAGTCTTCCTCCAACTCTAACAACTCAAACAACAATAAAAGTAAGAAGGGGGGAAGAAGAACGGCAATGATAAGTCTTCCAACAATAACAACAATACTAACAACATTTTGTCCAAGCTCAGAAAAGATGGGAAGCTGTTGCCAGAAGAACATCAAAGGCAAATTGACATAGGACTCTGTCTCTTGTGTGCTTCAAAAGGTCAAATGGTCAGAGACTGCCCCAAATCCAATTCCCAATCCCCATGGACTTCTTCTTCTAACAACAAAAACAACAACACTAACAACAAAAATTTGCCAAAAGCCCCTGGTGGGGAGTGCTTGTTGTCCCAGGCATTGGCCTCAAAGTAGTCCAGGGGTGGCAACTCCAGGGCCTCATCGGGGCTAGGGTGGTCTCTGCCTAGGGAAGCCCTGAAGGCCAACCGGATGCCACAACCAAGTGGTTCTGAAATGTATAAGGCTGGCACAAAGTAAGAAGGAGGGGTAAATAAAACCCCAGCACTCGGGCACAAAGGAGGGGACTGAGTCGGACATGCTCAGGTGGAAAGATTCATGTCCCCTTGGGGGCAAAGTAAGATAACTGTAGCTAATGGTTAATAGAATTGTGTTTGTCTTAGGCCCCCCTGGTAGGGGACTACTTGTTTGAATTTATTTCATTCAAGTAATAAATACCGCCATGAAATCTGCATCGCCTTCAACAAATGATAGTAGTTTGAAACATTCCCAATCATCATCTTCGAACGAATCTGATTTTACCAATCATTCGAGGATGATGAAGCAAAAAAAGGGTGGAAGTGGTGAGGAGACTCCCACAACCAAAAAAGCGGAAAATGGACCCCAAACCTGTTAGGCCGATCTACCCAAAACCCAGGGTGCAGAGTGGTGGAAATACCACATCTACCCCTTCGAAGAGCCAGAACAGGATAGACCTGTCTGCAGGTCCTAGCTCATCGAAAATAGCCAGCACAAGTCGCTCCAGGGTCAGAAGGAGCAGTACTGGGGGCTCGGCAACCGAGAAACTTTTTGCCACACAAGGAGACAATGTAGGCAGGTGAGGACCACTGGTAATCATGGCAGGGCTATGCACAGGCCCCAAGAACGCTCTATCAGTAGAGATGGCAGCAGTTCCACAAGACATTCTTGACAAGGCCAGAATATATCCTGACAGGATATATGAAGCTTACATGGATAGGATTGAAGAAAGAAACCAATTGTGAGAGATCTCTGACCGCATCATGCTAGCAACGGTCTACGGATGCAAGTCATTGAAATTCTACAAGAAGAGGAAAAGGGGGCTCATGGATAGGATCATGACAACCACAAAAAAGCTCTTGTAGGAGGGGAGAGAGCATGAAGCACCAGGACTGATTGAGCAAAGTTACCGGGAAGGGTCAGGTCCAGAGGATGAGATGGTAATGGTAGTAGATGCAATACGTGGCCACGAGAAAGTATGGAAAATGGGGCACCAGAAGTGGAGAATCCACAATGGTGACCACTGCATAGGATGTCACACAAGGGGGCATTTGTTGGATTACTGCATATTGCAAAAGAACCTCTTGCCGATAGATGTGACCAAGAAGGAGGACTTGGAAGAGGAAGGGAGCAAATCAGCAAGGAAAAAAGGGAAGAGGAAAGAAGTAATAGAGGTAGATTAGTTGACTGGGTATAATCTTAGAGTAGTTATCTTGTATAGAAGAGCTCTGTTGAGCTCATTTTATTTTTTACAAGATGAGTGCTTTAGGGCAGGCCCTTTTGACTTGGAATTTTTTGAAAATGGAAATAGGCACCCAAATAGGTGCCGAAACAGTGAAACTAGTAAGAAGGCCACAAGCCTCTGAAGCCCTGAAAAACCCTGAAGACTTGAAATAAGTCAAGCCTGGAAACCCTGAACCCCAGAAGCCTATGTTAAAATGGAAACCCAAGGTCGCGAAATAGACACCCAAATAGGTGCTGAACAAGTAAAACAAAAACAAGTCACCAACTCCTGAAGCCTTGAAAAATAACCCTGGAAGACTTGAAACTGGACAAGCCTGAAAACCCTGATACATGGCAGCCTATGCAAAAATGGAAAACTAAGGACGAGAAATAGGCCAAATAGGCACCCAACCAGCAAAAAATACAAGCAAGGCACCAACTCTGGAAGCTCTAGAAGACTAAGTGAAAACACTTGAAAACCCCAAATTGTATAAGGAGAAAACCAAGTAACCCAAAAACCCTGAAAAACAAAAACTCGAGAAAGTGTAAAATAGGCACCCAAATAGGTGCTGAACTGACAAAACACTAAGAAAAGAAAACAACCTTAGAAGCCCAACAAAAGTCAAACCAAGAAACAAAAATCCCAACAACCCTAGGCAAAAAAAAATAGAAGACTAACAAGAAAAAGGAATAAGAAGCCCCAACAGCAGCCATCCTAAGGTGGGGTGAAACTCAACCGGGGCAAGGAAAAGGAAGTCCCAACAGCAGCCACCCTAAGGTGGGGTGAAACTCGAGCAGGCGAGGAAAACCAAACCCCAACAGCAGCCATCCTAAGGTGGGATGAAACTCAACCAGGCAAGAAAATAGAAAACCTGGGTCAACTGGCCAAAAGTCCCAAACTGCGAAAGCCCCTAGGGAAAAGTAACCGGGCAATCGAGAGTGGAGCAATCCACCTCTCATCTCTGCCTAAAAAGCCATATGGGGTCCAACGCATCTGAAATAACCTAGCTAATCACCCTCGCGTGTATTGGTGCAGGGCAGCAACCTAGCCTCCCTCGGGGGGTATTAGGAAGGGGGATTTAGTGGGTCAAGTATAGTACTCAACCCCACACTATCCAAAGTCATACATAAATGACCTGGGTGTCTGGCCACAGATTCCCCTCCTTGGCAAAAAAAAAATTGACAAAAGCATGTGCGACCAAGGACCAACCACCACTCCAACACCTCAGGCCTCAACTGCTGCTTCACAGTCCAGCACTTTGCTCCCAAGCAATCAGTTGCCATCTCTGAAGTTGGAGGTGCTGCGGATAGCCTTAGTTAATGTAGAAGCATTTGTTCACGCCTGCAAACTAGAAGGTTCACAAGCCTTTCAACTTGACCTCATGGATCTTGACAAATATACTTGAGGCTCCACTACGGTCAACTCTTCTGACAACCTGGATAGCATTAAACAGCATGCTCCAGAATTCTATTATGACTTGTGCATGTGCACTGACGACGAGCCCCATACCCCCTACCAGCCCAGCTCCTTGAGCCATTTCCTGCCCCCTTCTTGTGAGGTGAGTACTATTTTTCTCCGGTTGCATTTCGATTGTATGGAGGGTCTGGCTTCATAAGTGCTTGGCTGCCGAGGCAGGCTGTCATGGTTTCTCTACTCCTCTATCTATTGCTTGTTATTGGACTCCGCAACTCCGCTAGACCATATGTACAGTTCTTAGGTAATAAGTTAAAGCTCAGTCTTGAGCTGGTCAATACACCGACAAGTATCATTGCTCAAATCCCTCCTCTGCTCTCAAGTATTGAAGCTCTTGTTGTTGCTGACATTAGCTCAAGACTCTTATATCCCTACAACACTCTATCATGGATGTTGATCTCCTACAACAAATTCTTGCAGGCCTGCAGCAAAACAATGCAGACCTGACTGCAATGGTGAACAACCAGACACACCACCTTAACCAACACCTAGCATCACTACAAGCCCAAACACCCCAGCTGACATCTACAACTACCTCCTCTATCCCATCAGCTGGCAAAATTGCAAGACCAGAACCATTTGACGGCTCATCAGAGAAGATTGATATCTTCCTACGCGAGCTCTACCTGAACTTCAAGGACGATGCATCTTATTTCAAAGTGGACCATATGCAAAAGATCCGCTTTGCCTTGTCCTATATGAAAGTGAAGTTTGCGGCTCAGTGGGCAAGTCATAACACAGGGGAACTGGAA
>QLPG01009225.1:0-12441 GCA_003314385.1 Gomphus sp. MG54 | reverse complement strand
TTCATTACCTAATGGAGTTACCATAAATTGGAATATAGTAACAGATCAAATGGCAGAATTGTTAGAAACCAAAATATCACACTATCAACACACAACATCTACTATTCCCCCACATTTCTATTCACCACATTTCTATTTAACCCTCTTACACACACACGCAAGTCAACAAGTTTACACACATGCGATGTAGAGTTGCTCTAGGTAATGAATACCTAAAAGCCTGCGCGCACCGGTCCTTTTCTCTGGCGGGATCTAGCGCAGTCGTTCGGCACAGCTGGAATAGGTTCTATGACTCGGCAATGTACGAACGGAAATAGATAGTGAACGAAATATGTGTGATGTGACAGGGATGTGACCTTGATGAGACGCGAATGCATCACGCTGACTAAGGCTTGGACTTTGACTTTGGGACTTGAATACAATAGTCTAGACGTTTCTAGACTAGCCTTAACTTGGACTTGTAGACTGGACTTGAGACTTTAACTTGTGAACTTGAACTTGTTACTTGTTATTACAGAGGTGAGCCAGAGGCCTTTATATACAAAAACTAAGCAACGATGCGAAACGATGGGAGAGGTTGGCTATGTCAGTTGAATGACAAAGCACGAGAACAAAGTATACAAAAGAGGAAACTATGGAGAAACTCTGGAGAAATGGTACAGCATCGAGGCTGCGCGAATAGAGGCTAGGGGCTATGATAGGGGGAGACTAACCAAAAAGGTAAGAATGATGAATAATAACGAGAAAGACTAACAGAATAGGAAACAGGTCTGAGTCATGCCAAGAAAAGGGGAAACATATAAAAGAAACAATAAGGAAGTCCACCAATAAACATCTAACAACCTTGTCTACTACTCCTGAGGGGCCTTAGGATGAGTCAGAGGACTGAGTCATCTCGGAGTATTTCCAGGTCACAGGCAACATATCTTCCGCAATTTCTCCAGTATCCAATCCAAGGATAGGGGTCTGGGAGTAGGAGGACTAATGGGTATACAGTCGTGCACTCTCATTTTGTATTTAAGAGAGAGTCAAATGGAGTAGGTGGGGTATTCAGGATGGGATGGTGCCCTAAACTCTGCCTCATATTCCACTCTACTCCTATCACAATATGCTGGTCTAGACGTCATTCCAAGAAATATGTATGGTTCTTGACTTTCTGGGAAATAGACTGCATCTCCTATCACATATGACTGAGTGTAGATTGGATGGGATCGTCTTCTGAGTGAGACATGTGCTGGTGGGGGTACGCAAAGATAATGATATGTTAATGGTTCTGCCTAGATGCGTGTGTCCTGGGTGTTGTAGCGTTGCATGGGAATGAGCTCTGAAGAAGACATGATGATATAATGGGAGTCTGAAGATCGGTGTACTGAATAGAATGGTTGGCTGTGTGATGTGGTGACAGTGAAAGTGATATGGGATGAGCGCCGACGGAGTCTGATTTGGAACATGGTTGAGATCGGTCGCTTTACTGTCAGTGAGTCAACAAATCTATAACTGCACAAGTCAACGAGTCCACACACATGCAATTCAACGAGTTAACACATGCAAGTCAATCACGAGTCATGAGTCAACAAGTCCCCAAATGCAGGAGTCACAAAAGCAACACAAGCCAGTTCCAAGTCGAGTCAAGAACACAAGACATATCCATCATGAGTTACCATTCATATTATCACGAGTTTACCATTTATCCCCCACATTCTACATCATGACACACCGAGACAACTGAGAACCAAGTTAAACCCTTGCTACTATCCCTGAATTAAGACACCTGCGAGCACAATACATTCTCTTTCTTTCTATTCAATTTCCCATAACATATAACTCCACCCCATGATGACATTACCCAAGACATTACATCATATAGCAGGTCATACCCTCACATATAGATTCACATGTCAGAATATATTTCTTTCACATGATTATCCAATTATTGTATATAAAAAGACTAGTAGTACAATGAAATAACAACAAGTTCTACAAGTGTTATTTGATAATTCCAATCTCAAGCCAAGCAAGTCTCTATTATCTTACTTCCCTGCAATGATCATTGCAGTGGTCTTATATCTCACTTGGCTCTTAGTCTCAACAAGAATGAGTAATTGCAAAGTGGAATAGAGATAAAGAAAGTGGATTGGAAATAGAAATAGAAATAGAAATGCAAAGTAGGTTGACTTACACTATAAACAGATATGCAGACATGTGGTGTGACAAACACAATAGGGTGGAATAGTGTACCATGTGATGCTAAGATAGAATAGGCTAAAAATATGAGATAGGTAGAAATAGGGAATGGTACAGGTCACCAACAGGTCAAATGTGGGTGACCCACACCTGACCTATGGGGAACCCAAACCTATCAACCCATGGGTTTTTCCTATAGATGGACAGGTTTCAGGTGCATGCTGCACCTGCATACCTATAGTGAATTTGTATTATACCTCACATTCCTGCTGAAACAAATGCACTGTACATGCACACACAAACACAAACATGCTGTACGTGCATGTGCTAACATGAATGTACCATACATGCATGTACTAACATGAACTCACTGTACACATTTGTGTCAGCACATGCATGTCATAGACATGCACATTGTAGAGTTGCTCCTCTAGGCAATTAATACCTAAGAGCATGCATGCACTGGTCCTTTTCTTTGGCAGGATATAATGCAGTCATTCAGCACAGTAGGAATATAATCTGTGACATGGCAATGTACAAGTCTAAGCCAAGTTAATATTCTGAGTAAGGAACTATCTACATACATCCACTACTTCTATCGGTTAAGAAGCAAGATGTAGAACAGGGTGGTGTAGGAAATGGAGAACAATAAGGAATGAAAAACCATGTGGAAGCATTGTTCACAGTGAACAAGAATAGAATAAGAAATGTAGGCCAGAATAGAACAATAGAGTATGGCTGAGAATAAAATAATGAAGGAGTGAATGAGAATAAGACAATAGAGGAAAGGCCGAAGATAAAACAATAGGGCTGTGATTGAAATAATAAGTGGACATCAAGTGTCACGGGGGAAGATGGGTAAGGAAGTGGTTGGGAAATGAGAGGTTAGTGAGAGGTAGAAGGGATAGGTGGGAGAGATAGTCTAGATGATGTACTGGATATGCCGAGCCGAGACTGCATGGTAGTGAGGATAGTATGGGTAAAGGTTGGTTAGTTGGTTCGTTGGTTAGTAATCCCGAGTAAATAGGAGCTCAGTATCATGGCCTTGACAAGAAATGGTACAGCATCAAGGCTGTGAGAATAGGGGCTAGTGGCTATGATAGGGGGAGACTAACCAAAAAGGTAAGGATGATGAGTAACAATGAGAAAAGACTAACAGAATAGGAAACAGGTCTGAGTCAAGCCAAGAAATGGGGAAATATATAAAAGAAACAATAAAGAAGTCCACCAATAAACATCTAACAACCTTGTCCACTACTCCTGAGGGGTCTTAGGATAAGTCAGGGGACTGATTCATCTTGGAATATTTCCAGGTCACAGGCAACATATCTGCTGCAATTTCTCCAGTATCTAATCCAAGGATAGGGGTCTGAGAGTAGGAGGACTAATGGGTATATGTTCATGCACTCTTATTTTGTATTTAAGAGTGAATTGAATGGAGTGGGCAGAGTAATCAGGATAGGATGGTGCCCTAAACTCTGCCTTGTATTCCACTCTACTCCTATCACAATATGCTGGTCTAGACGTCATTCCAAGAAATATGTATGGTTCTTGGCTTTCTGGGAAATAGCCTGCATCTCCTATCACATATGACTGAGTGTAGATTGGATGGGATCTTTTTCTGAGTGAGAAATGTACTGGAGGAGGTACATGAAGATAATGATATGTTAATGGTTCTGCCTGGATATGTATGTCCTGGGTGTTGTAGTGTTGCATGAGAATGAACTCTGAAGAAGACATGATGACAAATCAGGAGTCTGAAGACTACAGTGCTGAATAGACTGGTTGGCTGTGTGATATGGTGACAGTGAAGGTGATATGGGATGAGCACCATTGGAGTCGAATTTGGAACATGGTTGAGATTGATCACTTTACTGTCACCGGTTGATACAACAATCAAAGTCATCAGCAGAGCTACAGTTGAAATACTGAAGCTCAACTATAGACAAGTGGACTGGGAGCCATTCAATGAAGGCCTCAAGACAAGGCTAAGAGATAATATTTGCTGACCTAAACCAGCCAATGAGGAAGAGGTCTGGAAGCAACTCAGAGAGCAGTAAGAGATGTGATTACAAAGACAGTAGATGAGTTCATACTAAAGACCAAGCCTTCCCTGTATATGAAACACTGGTGGACATGACAACTGACACAAATAAGAACAGAGACAAGAAGGGCAGGTAGGAAGTTATATTTGAACAAAGCAAATCCAGCCCACAAAGCTCACAATGCCTACAAAACAATTCAAAACTGCTATGCAACAGCAATAAAACACTCAGAACAAGAGCATTGGGACAACTTCCTGGAGGGAATCAGCCAAAAGAGACTGTAGGCAGTACACAAATATGCATTGGCAGATGCCTCAGATAGCAGGCATATAAGAGTGCCTACTCTAATAGCAAAGCAGGAGGATAGAATAAGAAAGAGACAGACAAAGATGATCTTACTTCACTCTGGATGGACAAAGAGAATATTCCTATTACAGTGAAGAAAAATATTACACACAAAAATTACAACTCATGGGACAATGACAATGAGCTTCCTTTTATGCCACATACATAAAAAGCCATCCCTGATCCTAAACAACCTCCAACTGCAGAAATCAAAGTGGAGGAATCAGATCTATCCTCATTGACTGACAAAGAGGAACCTGAAAAAGAAATCACCATAAATGTGAATGTACCACCAATCAAAGAAAATACAAATGATGAGCACGTTCATACCTTTAAAGACTTCAAGACAGGACCATGGATGGATCCTACCAATCCCAACTATGGGAAAGGAATGAGGCATGTGGCAATAGTGATGGAAATTGATGGAAATTAGTATAATCACACTCGGTGACATACATCTTGAAGAAACAGAATCGGTGTTCTTTGTCTTAGCAGCAGATGAGCTGGAGAATTTTAAGAAGGCTATGAGATCAGACAGAACAGTTGAGTGGGAAAAGTCTTATGAAGATGAATTCGATACTTTATAGGGATATAACACATGGATCCTCATCGAGCTGCCCCCAGATACCAATATTGTTGGTAGCGGATGGACCTTTAGAGTTAAATACGATAACCTCAGACAAGTCGACAAGTACAAAGCCAGACTTGTCGTACAGGGTTTCTCACAAATTCCAGGTGTTGGTTTTTATGAAACATATTCACCCACCATCCAACTTGCCAGCATCCATCTCATACTTACACTAGCATCCAGGTATAACCTCAAACTCAGGCACATTGACGTCAAGGGCACATACCTTAATGAAAACTTGACAATGTCATATACATGTGACAACCTGAGGGCTTTATTATACTAGGAGAGGAGCACCTGGTATGTAAATTAAATAAAGGAGTCTATGGACTGAAACAATCAGGGCATGTCTGACACCAAACACTGAGGAACAAACTGGAGAAGTCACAATATGCAGTGGCAAATGCTGATCCAACAATTTTTCTCAAATGTACTGAGGATGGTGACATCCATATCATTGGCTGGTATGTTGATGATGGGCTCTTAGCAGCCACCTCACCTGAAGCAATGGAGAGAATGGTATAGGGGGAAGTTTTGATATACAGGATTTAGGAGAACCTGTTTGTCTACTTGAGATCAAAATATCAAGGAATTGTTCACTCAGCACAATTCACATTTTGCAACCTTCTTTTATCTCTACTCTAGCCAAATGGTTTGGCATCACAGGTGGAAAGACACTTCATTTGCCTATGGACTAAAACACTCAGTCATAGGCCACTAAACCCACAGACAGGCCCATGAAGATACAGTATGCATTTATAATTGGCAGTATCAACTACTGTTCAGTCTGTACCAGGCCAGACATATCCTATGCTACAAATAGATACTTTCAATTTGTGTCCAATCCATCAGCCATTCATTGGGAGGCTACTCATTGAATTGTTTGCTATCTAGTAGCCACAAAGGACTACAGGATACTGTACATAAGAGAAGGCATAGGAGTGGAAGGGTACATGTACAACATTGCTGGTTACACTGATGTGGATTTTTTATGACAGGAAATCCACCTCAGGGTAGATATTCACTTTTAATAAAGCCCCCATCTCATAGGCATCCAACAAACAAAAAGTCATCATCTAATCTACAATGGAGTCAGAACTTGTTACCGGTTTGTTTGCATCCATCGAAGCCATTTGGCTCATACATCTTGGCAAAGATTTTGGACACATTTTCACCCCCATTCCTATCTTTACCAATAACCAATCATCTATTTTATTCTCTAGGAATGACATAACCAATAACCAAATGAAACATATCAACGTTTATTACCACTACATGAAGGAACAAATTGACACTGGCAGCATAGTACTCCATTATATCAAGTCAATGCTCAATCCCACAGATATTTTGACAAAGGCTCTGTCACTGCACAAACACCTCCATATCCTAGGACTCCTAGGAATGTGTAGGGTTTGAGGGGGAGTATTGAGAAATGGATATTTGTAGAAATAACTGTAACATGTTGTATCAATTCTTTGTAGTTCTCATTTCTGTTTTATCATTCCAAAATTACCACCATATAGTACATTTCTTTATCTCCATGTTTCTCAGAAATGGACTAGGGAGATACAAAGGAGCGATATAGGGGGAGATTGCCTGCTCATATGGGAGATACATATATGTATCTAACAAACTGGTACAGGCCCACAGATAAATTCCAACAAGACTCCTGACTCCAGGAGTCTAGCCCGCAGGCATTTGGGAGATCATACTACCTGACCCAAGGGAAGGGTAGACTATAATGGAGAAGCAGTGTATGGGCACAGGGTATATAGGATGCAGGACTTGCTGGCAATAGGGCTTGGGTTTTCCTCTTAGGATTTCCCCCATTGATAGGTGAAGTCCCTTCCTTGTGTATATACAAGAGTAACTGAGACTTAGGATTTCCCCCATTGCTAGGCCCTGTATGATAGTCCTCAGGCACCACTGGGGTTGCCCTTACACAACAGTCATCCTATTAGGTAAACCCCCAAAGTTGCAGGGTGAGAGCAGGTTGTGTCTGACTGTGAGGTACACTGTGATGTCAGTCATTACCCCTGAGATTACCTTTCCCATTGTATCATAGAGTACAATTGGGTGGTAGGCCTTGGCTACAGTGTAGTCGGGTTTGCCTGGTTTCTGGAGCACAATGGTCTTCCAGGAGTGCCACCTTTTGGGGAAATATCCAGTAGTGAGGACTGCTAAGAGACAGGCATGCAGCAGGGGCTTGAGGATGGCCTCGCATTCTTTGAAAACCACATTGGGAATGCCATCCTCTCCTGGGGCCTTGAAAGGGGTGGTTTTGTTGATTCGGGGGGTGACTTGATGTAGCACAGGTGTAGAGAATTTGAGAGGCGGAGGGTAGAGTCAGAGTCTTCGGGTAAATTGGAGAGGTTGTGCAGGCAAGGTGGAAAGAACAGGTCCTTGAATGAGGCTGCCTTGTCGGCGTCCGTGTGTATTTCTGAAACAACAATTTGACCGTTGGCCCCCTTTTTGAAGAGGGAGAGAATACGTGCGCGGGAACCGTCGGAAAGAGGGTTTTTCGCATATTTTCCGGCCACCCAAACACCTTTCTCTTTAGCCTCTTCGATCCAGCCCTTCCAGTGATCCGCTTTGGCCTTGCGGAGGGCTGAGATGTACGTGTTCCTGGCACGATTTGAGGCAATTTGCTATCCTCCCAACTAGCTGTAAATATGGTGCGAAATTCATCTCTGCTCTTACGTGCATAGTCATGACGGAGCTGAGTGAGGTTTGGGTTCCACCAACGCTTGGAGTAGGGGGTAGACCGCGACACGGGGACGGACCCTTTAATGGTGTCTTGAATTGCGGTTGTGAGCCGGTCTACGAAGCCGTCGATTTCGGGGGAGGGGGGCGGGGGCAGGGCACTAGGGAGACCGGATTTAGTTAGGTTCTCAGATAGCATCTGCCGGAATTTGACCCAGTCTACCTTCCTGAAGTTACGCCCTGGGATGGTTTGTCGTTTGTTGAGCTCCACATCTCTCCAAGCGTGAATGGGTAGATGGTCCGCGGTTGGGAGGCGGTTGTCAGGGGAGGTGTCGCAGGATAGAACTCGGTGGGTTAGGTCAGAGTCGCAGAAGAAGAGGTCGAGGGTGGTCCACGTTCGATGGGAGTCAGATTGAAAGGTGGGGGTGCCGGCAGGAAGTTGGAGTTCCATGTGGTGCGAGCGAGCAGCTGCAGAGGTCGGTGTGCTGCATCTGCACCGCCGAGCTTGATTTGGGCCACCATAATGGGTTGTGCTGTTGAAGTCCCCGGCCCAGATGGTGGGGGAGTGGTCTGGCGGTGTGAGAATCCGGAGCATAAAAGGTAGACGGCCCGACCGTTGAATAGTCGAGCGATGTTGGAGAGAAATTTAAACAAGAGGCTGCTGAACAGGAAGTTCCCACGATGGCTAGCCTCACTTCGAGCAATAAAGAGGGAAACACAGCATAAAGCGTAGACGGCCCGACCGGTTGAATAGTCGAGCGATGCTGGGGTGAACCATAGACAGGAGGCTGGCTGAACGGCTAACCTAACCTAGGGCAATTAAGACGGACACAGCATAAAAAGGTAGACCGCCCGACCCGTTGAATGGTCGAGCGATGCCGGGAGGAACCTTAGATGGGAGGTTGGCTAAGTAGGAAGTTCCCACGATGGCTAAGCTAACTGTGAGCAATGAAGAGGAACGCACAGCTTAAAGGGTAGACGGCCCGACCCATTGAATGGTCGAGCGATGCTGGGAGGAACCTTAGACGGGAGGTTGGCTAAGTAGGAAGTTCCCGCGATGGCTAAGCTAACTGTGAGCAATGAAGAGGAACACACAGCTTAAAGGGTAGACGGCCCGACCTGTTCAATGGTCGAGCGATGCTGGGGAGAACCTTAGACAAGAGGCTGGCTCAACAAGAAGTTCCCGCGATGGCTAACCTAACCTAGGGTAGTGAGGAGGGAGGCATCAGAGATAGACGGGCCAAGCCGTTGGATGGTGGAGCGATGCTGGGAGCAACCTTATACGGGAGGCTGGTTGAACATGAAGTTCCCGCGATGAATAGCCTAACTTGGAGCAATAAATAGGGACACACAGCATAAAGGGTAGACGGCCCGACTCGTTGAATGGTCGAGCGATGCTGGGGGGGAACTCCCTCGATGGCTAACCTTACCTTGGGCAATGAAGAAGGACACAGCATAAAGGGTAAAATGTCCCGATCCGTTGAATGGTCGAGGGATGCCGCGAGGAACCTTAGACGGAAGGCTGGCTGAACAGGAAGTTCCCGCGATGGATAGCCTAACTTGGAGCACTAAAGAGGGACACACAGCATAAAGGGTAGACGGCCCGACCTGTTGAATGGCTGAGCGATGCCGGGGGAACACTAGACGGGAGGCTGGCCAAAACAGCACGTTCCCGCGATGGCCAAGCCAAAAGACAGCGAGCCTAGGCGGACTCGAGTAATCCCGGAGGTCGGTGATGATATTGCGTAGATGCCTAACCAAGCTGACAATGCACGTTCCCGCGATGGCCAAGCAAAGGAGCTAGCGACACTAGCCAGACTCGAGTAATCCCGGCGGTCAGTGACGATATTGCACCGATGACTAAGCCAAGCTGACCATGCAACCATTGGCTGGTGTGCACAATGCTTCTTCGAACCCCCAAGAAGAGTATAGAGCAGAAGAAAACAAGTCTGTTGCTGGCTCAGCTGCGACGAGGACGATACTGATACCAAAAGGTGATAAGCGAAGCATAAGATAAGTAATTCCTATACTTACACGGCAAGAATGAATAAGGAGCCTAGAGGCCGAATCGCAACCCTTCAACAATTAGTGTGGTCACGAGCTTGCAGATGACATGAACCAACATCCGCGAAGCCGATGCCAGGTGAGCAGATGATAACGAAGGAAAGAAACGCCCCCTAGAAGAACGGGGTTGGGAGTGAAGAGATCAAGACGTAAACTCACGTGAGAATAAGCAACAGTTACAATAAAGCTGGTGACAAGGATTGAAATGAAGGATGAAGCGACAGAGAAGGTGAAAGATGAATGGAGAAGAACAAGCGCACAGTCCAGGAGAATAGACACACTGACAGTCCAAGCTACCCTAAGGGGCTCACACTTACACAATGGCAGATCTAATGCAGATGATTTGTGAACGGAGGAAGAAGGGAGAACACTGACAAACCTACGGCGCAAGTATGTAGAACCAGGGCCTAGTGTTCGAATCTCTCGCCACCAGGTGATAAGAGACGTCACTAGAGAAGCGCGAGGCCGATCCCAACCGAACACAGAGACAAAAAAGAAATGGAAGCAAGAAAAAAGGATGAAGCCACGCCCCCTAGAGGGATGATGTTATCAGTAGATCGGGCGAGGCATTGAACAACCTTCGACTCACTTGGGCATAAGCAAGGTCGACGATAAAGACAACGTCGAGAGTACAAAAATCAAGGCAGACAGGCGATGGATGGGGGCGAAGAGAGATGGGGCGATGGTGGATGGGGAAAGAACAAGGGGACGGGCGGTCAGGACTTTATAGAGAATTGGTAGGCGACGCGGCTGGTCCGGCACGAGATAGAATGGAAGCTTATGAATCAGCAAACAGCATCGGCGAAACCCGACGCTGCACGACGCCTACCGCGCGTACACCTAGCCTAGCAAGCGTGAGGACAGCAATGCTTCAAGAGAGACATCCCTCGCAGTGACAGTCCTCTGGATGCTCAGCTGGACACCTCTCGGTGAGCACAGAACAATTTCTCTCGCTCATTCAATACATCAGATCCTGGCGCTGGCAGTTCATTTGATTTTGTGACAACTTACCGTGATACCACCTCCAGGTGGGGGCTGTTGTGTCATCAAGTGACCCCGTGGCACCCTACGCAACTTCTGGCGTATTCCTGGGTATCCGCAACTCTGAGCTTATCATCGCTGAGCCACTCAGCTTTAGGCCAACCACAAATATCAGTCAATCCCGTTTCAGTGTTTGGGCGCGGTCCAAGTGCCAAAGAAACACAATACATCGTGATGCGAAAAAACTCCATTACCAGAAGGGAAGGCCGAGTCCCCGGCTCCACTTTGAGTACAAACGTGTTTCATGCACATCTTTGCATTGGTCACCTGAGAAGTCATGCAGTATACATTTAGGGAAGGAGGGTGCACTTGCCTCCTCTACCGATGTATGAGGCTGATTTATTTTTTGGTTTGCGCTCAATACTTGATTAACCGAGATACCCTGACCGTAATTTATTTCCGACGGTGAGGGTGCCATGCGGCTTTCCGTACCCACGCTCCAATCCGATAAGGCAGGATCGAGTCGCAACCTCCGGTTTTTGCGGAGGCACCAATTATCGTATAGCCTCAAACCACAGCCATCCCTCAAGCTCAATTCGGCGTTGGCGGTGGAGGGTTTGGGTGGTACCAGAGATCCCAGCACGAGGCCAAAATAAAACATAACAATCACATGAGACTTGGCCCCGTTCATGAGCTAGACTTTTATATACCAATATATACGCTTCCATTCAAGAAAAACTATTATGTTCAGGCACTTTACTCTAGACTGGACCCTTCAACAAAGGAAGTAAGCATCCTTCTATGCTGTCACTCTATGTTCATCTCCCCTGTGCTCCTAGTGTTGAATGGTGAGTCTTGTGGTCTGAGATAGGCACGTGGATGTATTTTCTTTTCCTCTTCTATCGGGTAAGCATTCATATCCAAATGAACCTCAAGCAAGGCTTCAACCTGTTTGAAGACCCATTATTTGTCTCTGACAAGATAATAGCAGCTTTAGAGGGTGAAGAAAACAACAATAGCAAAGATCTTCCAATTTAGACCAAAAATACAATAAAATCGATTTCACAATTGTTAGACTGATAGTATGATAACAAAAGACCTCCCTTTTTGTTTTAAAATACATAGACTAAACAGTTTATGAATGGAAGATTGAAAAACACAATGAAACATGGATTCATGGGGAAGGGATGCATACATGACATCATACAGGAAGAATATTATACAAGTAGATTAAGGAAGGAAAAAGACAATGAAATACAATAGAACACATACAATAGAACCTGTAGCCAGAAAAACAAAAAGTTTCCTAAGGTCAGTGGCTGGCCAGGCTCATGCCCACCCTACAAGGTTACACTTAGTGTTCAAGATGATAGCAAACACCCTTATATTAGTTGTTGAGATGGATTTGGCTTGGTCCAGTGAGCTGAGGCAGACTGTCAGCAACAACAAGAGCTTCAATACTGGAGAGCGGAAGAAGGAAATGAGCAATGA
>QLPG01009223.1:0-12790 GCA_003314385.1 Gomphus sp. MG54 | reverse complement strand
ACCAAGTGATGTGCATGCGGCGTGGTCACTTGTACGTGGACCTAGGATGGTTGCTCGGTCGGTACTGCCGGCAGATGGGTCTCGGTACGTGGACTTGACAGTATCCCCCCCTTAGCGGCTGAACCCATGAAGCCGGAAATTAATTTTAAAGTTTCGGGATGCCTAAACATAACAGCGTGGGGTGGCTGGGAAGTTTCCTAGGCTTCTCATCATCCCTTCACATCATTCCTAAGTGTCGCTGCCCAAAACAGAAAAGATCGGATGTACACCAAGACCAAAGACTCTGAGCAAGCGGTCGATGGAGGACAGACCATCGATGGGTCTAGTTCCTTATCCATGCATCATTGACGGCATGAATTGCAGAGCCTTGCAGATGGTGCGGGTGCGGAGGGTACCTCGGCGGGAAATATGGATGGTGTGGGTGCGGAGGGTGGCTCGGTGGGGGTCATGGAGGCTGACGGGGAAGTCACTGTGGGACGACTAGTAGCGGCAAGCTGGGATGCTCCGGAGGATGTGGAGGATGGCCAAGAGGCTGTATCCCCATGGGCCAAAACAGCCGAGTGGGCAGAGAACCCCAGGACCATGGGGGTCCCAAAGGTTAATGAATGGAAGCAGGGTAGGAGTATGGGGGTGGGGCCCAGTATGGGGCCGAGTGTTCGAGGATAGGGAAGAGGGTCGCAGGTGAGTGGTAGTGTGTTCTTCCCTCCTCATTACTAACAGACCTCTCTTAGCGGAAGAGTAAGTCAACCCGGGGCAAAGTCTGCCCGGTAGACCCAGGAGAGGGTGCAGAAGCGGATATGGCGGTGGAACCCCCATGGAAGAGGCCGAAGCAGGCCTGTACCCAAAAACCGAGCGGGAAGGCTGTCGAACCTGAAGTACCGCTGGCTGGGGGGTCCGGACGGAAACGGATGGGGAGGACGGATGGGACAGGCAGATTGGGACGGATAGAGGGGAGGTTGTGTCGGATAGAGGACACCATGCGGCTCCTTCTTGAGAGGGAGCCTGATTTATCGGGAAACCCATGACTGGAGGAGTTGAGGAATGTTTTGCGGGATGAGGAGAGGAAGGAAGAGCAGGGGAGGAAGGAAGAGGAGGAGAGGAATGAGGATGAATATGTGGAAATAAATTAGAGGGAATGATAAAAATTGTATAAAATTTTATTTTATTTTTTATTTTATTTATTTTAATCGATTTAAAGTAAATGGAATCAAAGGAAAAGGAACAAGTCGAAAGTGCTGAGGTTTTCGGCAGTTTGGCTGTGTTTTTTGATGGAAGAAAAGGGTGACAGATGGACTGCGAGGAATGTGAGGTATTCGTGATGTCAGAATTAGAGTGTAGGGATGTTTGCGGAAGGATTAGGGGTTAATTGTAGACTGAGGGGATGTATTTGGGAGTAAGAGTGGTCATAGTAGAGTGTCAGGATTGTATAGGGGAGGGACTGAAGGAACAGAGAGAGTGGAGGACAGGACAGGGGGTGATGAATGGAGCGGGTTTCGGCAGAAGGATGTCTTTGAGAGAGGAGTTTGAGCAGTTTGAAAAGGTTTCTAGCTGGTTGCCACCCCCCCCTTTTAGGTAGACGTCCCACTGTCTACTAAAGGTGTTGGCCTCTAGCCGAGAAGAATGGAGAAGGGTCATAAATGCATATGACATGCATATACGGAGTGAAAAACGGGAACAGATGGGGATGGACAGAAGAGACCTTGGCTGAATGTGCTGAATGACATGAGAGGTCCCAGCCAAAAACTTGCCAGCCATTCTGGTATACAAGCATGCACAAGGCAGTTGCATTGACTAGGGCTATTGGCGAAGCTTCCGGTGATGGAACAGGATCCTGGGTGAGGCTTTTGGAACAGTGGCAAATGCTGCCTGGACCGAGGCCATCGGGATGTATCTAAAAACGTTAGTAGCTTGACGGATTATAATACTGCCCAATACCCTGTTAATCAACAGATTATAGCAGGTGAGTGAGTTGTGCCCGAATATTGCTGACTGATGGATCTAGTGACATGACAGATGGATGGGTGGACTGAAGTCGTCTAGACGGAAAATCTAGTAGATATATCTGTGTTTGTTAGCAAGAAATACTAGATCGAGAAGGGTCATAATCATAAACAAATTTTCAAATGGTCTGTGAGCTGATGCTGATTGATCAAGCATGCCGGACAGAGTGCCAAGGGTGGGGCATTGCCTTCCAGTTGGCTGGAATTCTGAACTGGGTGGTTTCTGAATCTATACTGGTATTGGGTTGAGAATGCTGTGGTGTGGACCTGTCTTGTTGGACAACCTCCTAGGAGTAAGATGATCCGGTAAAGCTATAGGCAGATTCTGATTCAAAACAGTTAGAAGGGCCACCAGGAGACCCGGTTCTGAATAACAAGATAGAAAGATCATTAAAAGGGTGTCTTGTGAGACCATATTTGTAAACCGTGGGTGCATGGAAAGTAGTTTGATTCTGGGTATACTGTCAAGCTTTGGTTACTGATGGACTTCAGTACTGCCGAGGGGTGTTGGCGAAAGGTTGGGCAGACTATGGCCAAGTCCTGCAGGCCAAGAGTAGTGGCATTGGCTTCAACGTACTCATGCGTTGCACCCTACTTGCCATGTGTGCCACTGGATTTGCAACAGACAGATGCTCAGGGGGATGCTGATGATGCCAGCCCAAGTCGAGGACTTAACAGAAGAGAAGAAGGTAAAATATAAGGACTGAAATACTATCTCAGTCTCTTGGAAAAGAGCTCATATTAGAAGTAGTTAGCTACCTGAAATACTATCTAAAAGAATAATTAACAATTGTATGAAATATGAAGATAAACTTGAACTCATACCTCAGTCTCTTGGAAAAGAGCTGAGGTCACAGAGTCACACAACTGCCAAATACAATGGCAAATTCAAACTCCTATCAAAGGCAGATATCAGAGATAATAATGAATAGACTCCATACCCTCTCCCCAATACCATCAGGTCCTAGTTGCCAGGGATCAGAAGAAAAGATGTTTGGGCTGAATATCAAATCCTTAGCACTCCCCCTCAGTCCAAATCATCTGTTCCATCTCCAATAGCTTGATGGGTCAGCTGATCTTCTAGCAATTGAAAAATGTAAGTGGCGGATGAATTTTTGATGGAACTGAAAGGCCATGGTGGTGTAGAAGGGTAAGCAAGGTTGTGCAAGCACAGAGATAAATGGAGAGATATGTTCAGGCTGAACACCAAATTCTGAGCACTCCCCCTGAGTCCAAACTGGCAGGTGTTGTTCTAAGTGATCCAATGAATTGTCCATATCACTGCCCATGATGGTCATGCTCAGTTTAAAGTCTTAGCAGACTCAGATCCAGTTTAAAGTCATAGCGGACTCCGGTCCAGTTTAAAGTCATAGTAGACTCTGATCCAGTTTAAAGTCATAGCGGACTCCGACTCGACAGGTCCAGTTTATAGTCATAACAGACTCCAGTTTATTTCATCAGTTTATAGTCATGACGGACTCAGATTCTGTTCATCAGTTTATAGTCATGACGGACTCGATCCAAAAGTTCTTCAGTTTATAGTCATGATGGACTCAAGTTGAGTTCTTCAGTTTACAGTCATGACGGACTCAAGTTGAGTTTTCTTCAGTTTATAGTCATGATGGACTCGGGTCAAGTTCATCAGTTTACAGTCATGACAGACTCAAGTCGAGTTTTCTTCAGTTTATAGTCATGATGGACTCGGGTCAAGTTCATCAGTTTATAGTCGTGACGGACCCGGGTCGTGTTCATCAGTTTATAGTCATGATGGACTCGGGTCGTGTTCATCAGTTTATAGTCATGACTGACTCAATCTGACATTCAGGGCAACATCATATCTAAATCTCCCCCTCGAAGCGGAGGTCGGTAGGTCGGTCATGTTGTAGATGATTGCTAGTTGTCATAGTCGTGATGGACTTCACTGTACGATATTCAGTTTATAGTCTTGACGGACTCATTCCAACCTTTTAGGATGACATCTCAACCTTTGGGGCAACATCATATCCAAACTCCCCCTCGAACCAGAGGTTGGTCGGTCATGTCATAGATAAAAGTCATCTGGATAGTGTCGATTGTTTCTTCTTGCTACTCAGCAAGGATGCTCATGTTGTTAAAGAGTTGTGCCAGCTCTTCCAAACTACGTTCAATCTTTTTCATGTCCTCATTATGCTCCTGAATGTCGCGATATGCCGCAGCGCCTCTCCATCTTCGCTGGTTCCTACAACTGGGAGGGAACCCTCCCTGGCTCGAAAGACCCCCCTTGCCGGCACCAACTCTTCCCTTGGGGATTGCGATCGTATGAGACAGTTCCATCTTCTGGTCACCTTTGACAAGGGTTGCCTCGAAATCTTCAGGAGAGAAACAATTGCTCTGCTGCTGCAATGAATTGGTGTGATTGTAGACAGCCCACAGGTATGCTCGGCTCTTCATCAAGGGGAAACTCTCAGCTGCCCGAATCTCCCTTATCTTTGGGACGGTCCACAGGAGTGGCTGAGCTTCGGCCTCTTGGATGTACTGCCACTGATCATTGAGGAATTGTCGACAATCTTCAAGTTGGCTTGTGATCTCTGCGGTAAAAGGGAAACTGAGGTGGATCAATGATTTGATCTTCCAGATTCTTGTTGCAATTTTGACATTCATCATGAACAACAGATTGGGTCTCAAGTTGGCATTTCGGGCTGTTTCAAGAGCTCTGGCCAGGACATATGTTATGAAGGTCTTGTAACCATATCGCTCATCGATTTGGGACTCTAGTAGGGAGGTCTGTAGCACAACTCACACCACCAGCCACTGGGGGTCTCAACACCATGGAACAAGTCCTCCATTCCAAAGGATGAGGTCGTTAATACACTTTGTAACGTACAGTATTCTCTCGATATTCGTTCTGTTCTGATTTGGCCTTCTTGGTGATAGGTGTGGACGTGGTCGTTAATACACTTTGTAACGTACAGTGTTCTCTCAATATTCGTTCTGTTCTGATTTGGCCTGCTTGGTGATAGGTGTTGCAACTAGTGGTCCAACAGTTCAACGAGGAATCATGAGCGAGTGCTGGACCAGCTTCCCCGGCTGTGAACCACGGCATTCAAGCTCGTTCTCATGCTGCAAAGCATGTCCAGATAAGTCCCTCACCACCTTCCAACTGTTCCTCGGGTATCCATGATTGCACACCATGTAAACTCGGCAGCTGCAAATGGTTCTGAGGCTGAGGTACCTCATATTCTCTTTGAGTCACATTTAGCCACTCGAACCTATACTCTCAATCAACATGCCAAGCGGAATGCACTAGATATGCTGGGATGGTTTGTCTCATTCACTCAAAGGTCCAGTAATGGGACTTGTCTGATCTTTGTCAGGAGATATTGTGTCAGTCATGAAGCTCTCAAGTTGGAAGAGACATGTATAACCTCACTATCCTTCTGGATTGTGTCCCTGTCGATCGCGTCCGAATATCTCCAGAAGCTCCCTCCCTATCTGGATACCAGGATGCCGCCCCTATCACACGCCTGATTTCTGTGGCTAATCCAGATCTCAGTCCCACTCAGAAAGATGGTTCTAGCAGTGTTATCATTTCGCTTGTCAGCAATGCATCGGTTGCACTTGTTGTCGTCATATGTGGTGATTGCTTTTTCATTGGCAAATGCAGCAAAAGCCCTGGTTTCCACAAGCAACTGCACTCATCGATGATGATGGAAACCACTGTATTCATTGCTTGCATGCCACCCCTCATGTGGGTTTATTCCATGAGGGTTGCGCTCACGTTACTCGTATGTATGCGCTATCGTCTGGCGCGTCGTGAGGGGTCCTCCCTTTGTTCTGCGTGTCTGTCCTCGTAGTGCTCTCTCTGCTCGCCCAGAGGTCTTGTATTTGTGCACCCTCTCTTGTGGCATTAGTTTGGCCTTAACCAACTCGTCGCCTCCATCTCAGAACCTGTGCATGAGGGCCTTTTAGTGCTCACTGTCCAGCGGTACAGTAACCAGGTACGGGTGTCTTGAGCGGGTCTGTTCTGGTAATCCCAGCGATGAAGCGTGATGCTCTGCGACAACCTAAAGCAAGCAGTGTCTGCGACCTAGGTTCCTCCATCTTGCATGTTTCTCCCACCACCCATATTCTTGTTATCTCCAACCCTGTCAACTCTACAGTTCCTATCTTTGCCTCGGTCCTTGAGAAGAACAGCAGCTTCAATCCCCGCAAGTTATTTGGTTTCGTGGTATAGACCACTCCCTTTGTGCGTGCACCACTGTCCTCTCGGGGTCCCTGGTGGACTCTTCGTGTCTCTTGAGTCAAGTCTGGGCTGCTGTGTATGCCTGTGTTGAGTCATTGGTTTGAGATACACATGATGGGGTCATAGTCATAAGTCATAAGTGGGAAGGGGCCGCACGTTGTCATGACGATCATCATCACACATGTTCAGCGGCAGTGCTTCCCTCCCTCTGGGGTAGTGAGTCGAGGTGTAATAAATGCCAATATTTGCATGTGGGGCTTTGTCTGTAGGCCGTACAGTATGGCCTTTCACGTTGCGAGTGTCATGGCTAATTTTCATGAGCGGTCGCCACCTGCAAGTATGTTTGCAGTCTGTCCTCTGGTTTGCTATGTCTTGTGTCCCAATGGATTACAACATGGCTGTGGTCAATGGGTGCCACCCGTGGCTCAGTTCCAGTTGTCCTAGGTCAACTCCCAGCATCACTGGGGCCCATAACCTGTTAAAATATAAGGACTGAAATACTATCTCAGTCTCTTGGAAAAGAGCTCATATTAGAAGTAGTTAGCTACCTGAGATACTATCTAAAAGAATAATTAACAATTGTATGAAATATGAAGATAAACTTGAACTCATACCTCAGTCTCTTGGAAAAGAGCTGAGGTCACAGAGTCACACAACTGCCAAATACAATGGCAAATTCAAACTCCTATCAAAGGCAGATATCAGAGATAATAATGAATAGACTCCATACCCTCTCTCCAATACCATCAGGTCCTAGTTGCCAGGGATCAGGAGAAAAGATGTTTGGGCTGAATATCAAATCCTTAACAAGAAGGGCCTAAGCCTAGTCGATACCCAGAATGAGAAAATATGTACATGCATGTCCTACTTATATAGGTTAAGAAGCGACATGTAGAATAAGGAATGTGGGACAACAAGGTATGCAGAGCATGTGGTTATTGTCCACAACGAATAAAATTAGAACAAGGAATGCAAAACAGGGATAGAATAATGAAGGACAGAATAATAGAACATGTCCAAAGATAGGACAAAAGGAGGTGCCAGACTATAAGACAAGGCTTGTAACCGAGGATAGTACAAGGACAGGAAGTCCTGAGGTGAGACAGACCGAGGGGTGGGTATGTGGGTGGTGGAGGTACTGAGTAGAGACCGGCATACCAAGTGATGTGCATGCGGCGTGGTCACTTGTACGTGGACCTAGGATGGTTGCTCGGTTGGTACTGCCGGTGGATGGGTCTCGGTACATGGACTTGACACTTGTCCAACTCAGCTAAAATAGTATCTGGCATGTTGCCAGATCCTTGTCCAAAATAATGGATATGACACTTGAGTCACATGACCTTTTGGAATATGTCCTCTACCTTATCCGTGGGAATGTCCTTCTATATATGGAACATTTCCTTATATAGGTGATTATGTCAGCGCAAAATTTTGTGACCAAAATTTTTTTAACAGTGTCAGACTGCTTAAAACTGTGATGATGAATTTTGGGAAGATGTTTGAAAGTTTTGATATACTACATTTGCAATAGTGATTTTTTTCAAAAAGTAAAACCAAGAGTATGTACATATAGTTCTATGCCATTGATCTGTGGTCTCAGAATCATTTTTTTGTCAATGTTGCCAGATCCTTGTGCAAAATGGTGGATGTGACATTTGAGTCACGTGACCTTAGCGGAAACTGTTTGTCCGCTACCTTATAACATCAGCCTTGTCCAAATTAACTAAAATAGTATCTGGCATGTTGCCAGATCCTTGTGAAAAATGGTGAATATGACACTTGAGTCACGTGACCTTAGCAGAATCATATGGCCTTACCTGACCCATGGGAATGTCTTTCTATATAAGGAATATTTCCTTATATAGGTGCTTATGTCAGTGCAAATGTGACTAAAATTTTTTTGACAGTGTCAGACTGCTTAAAAATGTGATTATGAATTTTGTAAAGATGTTTGAAAGTTTGGATATACTACATTTGCAATAGTGATTTTTTTCAAAAAGAAAAACCAATACTATGTACATATAGTTCTATGCCATTGATCTGTGGTCTCAGAATAATTTTTTTGTCGATGTTGCCAGATCCTTGTGCAAAATGGTGGATGTGACATTTGAGTCATGTGACCCTAGCAGAAACCATTTGTCTTCTACCTTATAAGTTAATACAATGAGAAAGAGATCCATTTTTTTAGCAGCAATGACTGAGACTATCAAAATCTGTATATTCAGGACACTTGTCAAGTACATGCACCGAGATTCTGGTAATTTGGCAGTGCCAACTGAACAGTCATCCTATGTCCATGTGCAAGTGCCCACGCTGCATGCAAATCACTTGGTATGCCGGTCTTGGCTCTGCACATCCGCCATCCACATTCCTTGTCCCTATCCCTCATACACTCTGCCCCTTTCACCATCCATTAATCCTACCCCACCCATTCCTTATTCCTCAACCTGCCTCACCTTGGGACATCCTGTCCTGTTTTATCCTCAGCCACAACCCTATTGTTTTATAGTCAGGCACTCTCTATTGTCCTATCCTTGGCCACATTTCTATTATTCTATTTCCATTGTCCCATCCCTGTTTACATTCCTTCATTCTAATTTTACTCGTTGTAGACAATACTCCTATATGCTCTGCATACCTTATTGTCCCACATTCCTTATTCCACATGTCACTTCTTAACCTATATAAGTAGGACCTGCATGTACATACTTCCTCATTCTGGGTATTGACTAGGCTTAGGCCCCTTACCTTCCTTCTCCTCTGTAAAGTCCTCTACTTGAGCCGTGTTATGACCCATGCCCCCAATAAACCTATATTAATCCCTACAACCACCCGCACCGTTTCTGGGACTTTCTGACCATTTAAAGCCTGAAACAATTGCTTTTCAAGAACCCATTGCATCAACCCGAAGTTCTACAATCCCAAACCTCCATGATTCCGAGACCTAGGTTCCACTCTTTTGATAAATGATACGCAGGATATCACATACCTCACTCCCTTGTTCTTCATTCTCTATTAGCCCCTTGTACTCTTTTCTCCCCTTGTCTTTACTTGGCAAAAGTTAATACAAGGATTAGTTACATGTATATAAGCCACCAGTCGACTGGACTATTTGCCAGTACGAATATCGACTTAATTCTATGTCATAGTTTCTGATTCAGTTCCAGTAAACTTTGCAACTTTCCGAAATTAGGGACAGATTATCGAGGAGGGTGCAACACATAAGTTGAAGCCAAGTCCCTGTGACCTTGACAACTTGAATGACTAGTCATACAACCTAATACCGTAAACAGTTCTAAGCCCCCTGTGCTTCCCATCTTTCTACCCTTTCTACCTCCATCTGTGAATCCACGACCTCTAGTCCCTCTGCCTCCAGAGTACCAAACCCCCTCTCAGACACCATTTGGAAGCCTCCAGAAACCCTTCTGGAAGTATCTAGCTAAGCACCTGACATGCGGATTTAACAGTATATTTGTACTCACACTCTTGATTATCATGAGCTTGAGACCCATCATGCGTTTGCAAGCCCTACAGACAATCACCCAGGTGTCTGCCCACCATGCATCCATCCTCTGAGAACTGTCCGCCCCTGGACCCAGTTTCCAGATACCTCAGACCCTAGCACACCCTCTGGAACCTTCATCCGATTCTGGATTCATGAGGGCAGACTTACATCCGTGCTTGAATATGACTAACCTGTTCCTCGTGAACCACTCCCCGGCGACTCATCAGTCATCGCCCTCAGAGATGCCATCCAGCTTGGGACCATCCTCAGTAATGCCATCAACTTCAGGATCACCATCAGGACCATCCCTTTTTGCATCTCTCTCCTATACCTTTCACCTCCATTCGTTGCACCACTACCTGTGGCACCACCGCTCGTTGCACCACCACCAGTCGCACCTCTGCCCACTGCACCACCCCCTGTCATCCAACCCCATGTTGCACCACCTGCTGCAGTACTGCCACCTCCCGCACATCCAGGAGGGGCCCCCACCTTAGGACCAAACGACATGCCCGACCTCACTCAAGCCCTTGTTATGCTGGCAAATAACCTGACTATCCCCAGAAGATCAGCCCCCCCATGCCACCAAGGTCTGGGATCCAGATACCTTCGACGGATCCAATTTGGAGAAACTACAAGCCTTCCTAGTACAGTGTAGTCTGAACTTCCATGATCACCCTGATGCTTTCAACTCTGATAGCACCAAGGTAACCTATGTACTATTATACATACCTGACTGGTACCACCCTGGACTGGTTTGAACCAGCCCTCACCACCCCCAATGAGCCAGATTGGCTCTATGACTATGATAAGTTCATCGGTGAACTCAAAACCAACTTTGGCCCCCACGACCCAGAAGGAGAGCCCAAAGCAGACCTCAAGAACCTCCGCATGCACAATAACCAGCGTATCACAAAATATGTAGTCAAATTCAATTGACTAGCCACCTGCATCCACTGGGGCAATGCTGCACTCTGTTGCCAGTTCTACAACTGACTCCCTAGCAGGATCAAGGACGAGATCTCCAGAGTAGGATAACCCCACTCCCTGCTCTAACTCCACCTCCTGTCCCAATCTATCAACGCCCAGTATTGGGAGCGACAATTGGAAGTTGCCAGAGAGTCCTCCTCCACCTGGAACTTTGACTGCCCTTACGACAGAGGGAGGTCCCTCATGAACACATACTTGGCCCCTAATATGGGCAATAAGATGTGAAATACTAGTCCCAATATGGGACTAGCATGTAAAGTGCTAGTCCTAGTATGGGAAGCTCAACAGCTCAGTGGGTCCCTAATGAAAGGGGAGACCACATAATGCAAGGGATAATACACCATCCAGAGTATGAATGCAGGTACAAAGAAGGATAGAATAACAAAGAGTTGTACCAGTGCACTCACCTTTGCAGCAGTATCCCCAGTCAGTGAGTAGATCCAATTGTTCAAAAATGGGTGGTAGTGACCACAGAGTCAAAGACAAGAAGATAATGCAAACAAGAGGTGAATAAGTGACTGTACAACTCAGAGTTAAAAAAAGTGAAGTAATGGTGATTCAAAGTACCTGCATTCCTCTTATTAAGATGCCTTGAGACTGGTGAGGTAGTCTTTAGACAGTAGTATGAAGTTGATCAGGTTGGTGAGTGATGATGGGGGATATGCCAACTTTTTTAGCCCTCCTTATATACTGTTTGGATATTAGATGACTAATAATTCAAGATTGTATTCTGACTAATCTCTTGATGACTCATCAGGGGTAGTGCTCTATTGTTTTATTTACAGAATGAATTCTTTGATGGGCCTGTTGATTGATGATTTTATTTGGATTTTATCTTGACAGATCTCCCTGAGATTGTATGGAGTATCATGAGTTGATAAAACAACACATATTGACTTTCCATTCAATGGGTATCTAGTTCCTGGAATATAAATTTGACAATGAATGAATCAATTGTCCTGGTGACTGATGGTTATGTACTTGTATTTCTATTTGTTTCATGTTTGACAGATGCTCCTGAAATTAGACAGGGTAGTCTAGACAGTTTCTAGTCATTATTTCTTTATGGAGTAATTTTATATACTGTCCAGGATACAGATTGGTTAGTAAGTTACTTGATGGGCCTGGTAGCCTTATGGTGTGTGACATTTTCACTTTATTTTTGTTTGACGGATGTCCCTGTAACTATATAGGGTGTTCTGGATCAATTATATGACTTGTATTAACTGTTTATTTGTTGAAGAGAACTGTGTAGTATTCAGGAGTTAAATTGGGCAGTGTGTCAACTAAATGTCCTGGTGACAAGTAGTATATGGTGTTTTATTTGATTCTGGTTTGACAGATTCATTCTGAAACTGTATAAGGTGTTGTGGATCAATTATATTACTTGTATGCAGTGTTTTGTTCGTTGAAATGGTGTGTGTAATGTTCAGGAATAAAATAGGGGGGTGTATCAATTGATTCTCCTGGTGGCAACTGATGGTGTGGTCATTTATTTGATTTTGGCTTGACAGATGTCCCTGATATTATACAGGGTGTTTCAGATTGTTCATATGACTTTATAGACTGTATTTTCATTGATAAAATTTGTGTAGTGCTCAGGGATTGAATTATATGTTGTATCAATTGATTGTCCTGGTGATTGATGGTGATTTGATGGTCCTTAGTCATTTTATTTATTTTGGCTTGATAGATATCCCTGGAGTTATTACCAGTGTTCTGAATCTATTATATGACTTGCATTGACTGTTTTTTCATTGATTGGACTCATTCAATGTTCAGGGATTGAATCAGGGAGTGTATCAATTGATTTGACTGATAACTGGTCATTTTTTCGATTTTTGGCTTGACAGATAGCCCTGAAACTGTATAGGGTATTCTAGATTCATTATATGACTTTTATTAACCATTCCTTTCGTCCAGAAGTTCCATTTGATAACCAGAATCAAAATTGGTTGGTGAATGGTTTGATTGACCTGATGAGTGACAGTGTGTACCTCCTGTTTCATCTGATTTTCATTTCTGACTTGACAGATGCACCTGGAGTTATATAGGGTAGTCTAGACGACTTAT
>QLPG01009220.1:484-16990 GCA_003314385.1 Gomphus sp. MG54 | reverse complement strand
CCTAACCCTAACCCTAACCCTAACCCTAACCCTAACCCTAACCCTAACCCTAACCCTAAGTCACCGTAGCCAGCCACAATTCGTGTTCCGTCACCCGAGAAGGCAACAGAGAACACCAAACTGGGATGACCCTCCAGGATTTGCTCCATCTCCCCGCTGGTAGCATTCCAGATACGGACTGATCGGTCAGAGGAACCAGACATAACACGTGACCCGTCGGGGGAGAAAGCGACAGACAACACCCAATCGGAATGACCCTCCAATATGCGCTCTATCTCTCCTTTTGCTCCATTCCAGATTCGCACTGTCATATCTCTTGACCCAGACACGACACGTGTTCCATTGGGCGAGAAGGCCACAGAGTCTACCCAATTGGAATGCCCCTTTAGTTCCCGCTCTGTCTCCCCGGCAACCACACTCCAGATCCGGATGGACTTCCACGACCCAGACACGATATGCGTTTCATCAGGTGAAAGAGCCACAGACGACACTGCATGCGAATGTCTGTCATATATGCGTACCATCTCTCCTGTATTTGCATCCCAGATGCGCACGGACACGTCATCCGAACAAGACACGACACGTGTCCCATTATGCGAGATGGCAATAGATTTCACCCAGTCTGAATGCCCCACTAGTATGCGTTCCAACTCGCCCATAGCTGTGTCCCAAATACGAACAGACTTGTCCTTTGACCCAGATACAACTCGGCTTCCGTCACTAGAGAACATCACGGAGAATACATCTGCACGGTGCCTCATGACATGCTCGGATGTCAGCCCCCATGAATCAGCCAGACCCACGACGACTTTAGCTTGAGGTCCGCTGCATAAGGATGTCGCATATTTCTGTCGGAGTAGGGACTGTTTAGGAATCCACGTCAACGCCGAGCGATAGGTGTTGAGGCAGTGGTGACTTATGGCCTCAAATCCCATCTGGAGGCATTGACGAGCATCATCGAACAGCAATGCGTGATGTTTGTGCATTATAGGATATTTCTGCCAAATTGGTGAGCTAGACTTCATCTCCAACGGGTGAACTCACTGATATTGCGTCCTTTGCCTGGCGAAGGGTCTTGACACCGGATTCTAGCTCTCCAAAGGCACTCAGGCACTCGAACCACGGCAAGAGATGGTTATCAGCGAATTCAGAAACAGCGTCGAGCATCATTGACGATTCAGCAGGGGACAACGCTTCTCGAAAATGAAATGCCCAATGCATACAGGAGTATCGGAGGGCCTCCGGAATGACGTCAGGATTTGCAATTTCATGGGGGAGTATCCTAATATTGCCATCGTCCAAGTCGCAAATATTACGATGAAGCAAATTATTCATATGTCCAAGACAGTTGATGGCCAATTTATGGTGTGCTTCCGATACATCTACCCTGTGTACTGGGCAGCGCTTGGGATCCACGATGAATTCACGGAATGAAGCATGAAAGATGTTGACGTGTCCACCATTGGGAGAAGGAATATGGATTACTGAACGAAATCGAGATAGGTCAATTTCAACCTGATCACATGTCTTCTCTAACAAAGAAGCAATCCCAGAGATGGACAATGGGGTTTGAACACAGACCACCACGGCAAGCAAACCTTGTCTCTCCATCTTTTCGTTGTCGGTCACGAGATTCCTGAATGCTTCGTCCATAATCAAATTGTAGAAACTGTCCAGAGACCGGAGAGGCAACGCCGATCGTGTAAGCTCAGTTATACGCGTCCTGGGATTTACGTCCGTGTCATCGATAAACCGCACCGCAGTCGCAGCGTATATGAACAATCCATCCGACTGGTCAAGGAGACTCTTTACCTCAGGTTCGGTTGGCCAGGGAAGGTTAGGCTGAGAATATCCGTGCTTGGTCGCGATATTGGACAGTGAAGATCTCAGGTACGTTTCAATATCGGTTTGTTCGTCGTCTGTTAATGATCCTTTATGTAGGGAAAATTCCTGAAGAGAATATTCAAGACTGTGATGGAAGGACGCGGTGATCCAGGTCTCGGGTCGACTTGTAATAAGGAACTTCAGAGGTACGTCCACTACAGCGCCAAGAATTGTCTTTATCAACAGTTCTACTCTCCTAGGTTCTGAGCATTCGTCCAAGGCATCCATAACAACAACATTAGCAAGTAGATGCTGGTTTTCTGCAAGAAGCTTAATGGGCTCTATCACTAAAGACTTGAACTGGTCTGAAAGTGAGTGGAGATGGGCCAGATCAGGTGTATTCATGAGGAGATCTTGCAGGACTGCTCGGATACTGGGGTTAGATCGAGCGAGCATATTGGCAATTGTAGGGATGATCCGTGTTGCATCAGCTAATGCTGCACTTGAGCGGGAACAAAAGAAACTGGCTCCAAGGATCTCCTGCTCATTCAAATGCTGGCTGAGAGTGTGAGCAATGCTTGTCTTTCCCGTTCCAAGCTGTCCATTTAGCCAGTAGACCTTTGGAGCTGAAGCATCGCGCGCCCATCTCTCGAGGCCATCCAATATCTGTACACGTGTGTTCTCCATGCACCCGGGGTGTTGGACATCTTCAGCGGCGTTGCGTGTATTATAGGATGCCCTTTCAGCAGGTTTGAGCAAGCCTAACACATCCACTGGAGGGTCTAAAAAAATATGAGTCTAGGCGTGAAAGGCCTTAGGTGAACGCCGCA
Organism: Gomphus sp. MG54; assembly: GCA_003314385.1. Taxonomy (NCBI): domain Eukaryota; kingdom Fungi; phylum Basidiomycota; class Agaricomycetes; order Gomphales; family Gomphaceae; genus Gomphus; species Gomphus sp. MG54. Next base: position 14,336 of record QLPG01009220.1, on the reverse strand, counting down.
CTCACTATTGATCATCGGCATATACACATCACCGTCTGCAACGGACAAACAAGATGTATCAGTTCTTACAGTCTGAGTCATTGTTCAACAAGCATGCTCACTCATAGTGACATTTTTCCAGTCAAGGTTTATGCCCCCAAAAGAAGACGTAGATTGTGGATTGGAGTGCATGAGTTCGGACATGAGAGTGTTTGGTAGCTTGCTTAAACGATGCTGGTGTCGATGGGTCGAACGAAGAGACGTGGGTGTGTGCCCTATGAGTTCCCAGGCTAAGGCGATGCCAGCGTCAGATTGACAGCTGGCGAATAGAATCGTGCGCGTGGCTATACTCCTGACAGGTTCAAATATCACGCGTCTATTCCAGTGTTTAGCACCGGTCTGGTTCTCAAGGCTGACTCTGATTTGCGGTGCCTCTGAAGATTTTTTTCCATCCAATAGCCTCCACACACGCAAGTTCACAATCATCTTTTCCTTAGGTCAGAGAATCACATCTGGTGCCAAACTATTAACGCGGCCATAATCAAAGAACAAGAGGCAACTCTGTTGTTGATGCTACCTGGGCAATCATGGTTCCCGATACCACTACACGTCTATTCCAACGTTTAACACCAGTCTGGTTCTCCAGGCTGACCTTGATTTAGGCTCCCTCCTTAAGATCCTTTTCCGGCACATAGCCTCCTTTACACATGTAAGTTCGCCAAATACGACTAGAATTATGAATTGCTCATCTGGAACCGCCATACTACTAATGAGGCTGCACACACATCACCGGAAGTAATTCTGTTGTTAGCTTGGCTCATTGTTGTCGATATAATATATAAGTATGACAAAGTGTATGGGTGCTGTGGCCTATTCAAAGAATTATCAAGGTCGGTTGAATAACCAAGGGAGCATTGTCCCAGATTAGCAAGCAAGAAACCCATATGACCCAGAAGAAGGATACTCAAAGGGAGGTGTTTATGGAAATTTTAGAGTTGGAAAGTAAGTGGAAATAGCAAACCACACATGGGACCGATAAGGGAAGGTTGAGGGCTACTTATAGGCACGGCAGGTGAGAACGGATGGTGGTGCATTTGTTATTTGAAAGGCAGCGCTACTGCTTTCTTCAGATGACTCTGCTATGAACAAAGAACAATGGACGTAGAGTAGACGAGCTGCTCAGCGATATAAAAAACTGGGTTGCAGTAGCTGATACGTTGATATGTCCCAACAGTAAGGTATGACAGGTAGAAGAGTAAGCATTTACCTGGCAAGACTTGCTTCGTTGAATTTGTGCTAAGACTACCATTTAAAACAAGCATGAATTGCATGACACCAGCGTACTGATCTTCAGGGATGACCTACCAAGACTATGGATGCCTCAAAATGGTTACTAATCACCTGGGTCCTGAGCCCTGTGAATCCACGGTCAAGGAATGAGGGAAAATCAGCGTGAATCAGCCTCTATCCACGTGCAAAGAAGGGATGTTGATTTTACAGTATTCTCGTTCAATAACGTATATATATACTAAGCCGATACACAGTTAAATGCCCCCCGTACAGCCGTCATCTACATGCGAAGATGTACACGATCCAGTCCCCGATACAACATATACGCCCAGGAAAATGTGACCAATTACGTACTGCGTACATCGGGTTCCAGCATCTAGAACCTGCTGTTGTTGGCTGTAGTGTTGTATAGCTATGTACTTTGGAAATGAGCAAAATTCCTCATTCCATAGGTATGTCATTCTTGACGATTGTTTTCCAACCAGAAGATCTAGGTTAAATATGTTCTATAACCAACCGTGAATCTGTGGAGCTTAAATCTAATCGATGTCTCGCGCATGGCGTTGGTTCCAACATTTGTCGCGTAGCAACCTCTGTTTCCAGAGGTTCAAGGTCCAGTGCGAAACCCAAGGTCAATGCCCTCCCCTCTCTAACCTAAATTTATTCACCATCCTGCCCGTCGGCGAGGGAATTTTCATATATCTCTTGATCCTCGAGATTCAGGAAGATTGCTTATAATACTACCAATGGCTACACGCTATGGGAAACACATTGGCACCCCATCGATCGAGAGGTCCTGTGACGTAGTGATGTCAGAGTGCTATGATTGTTGATGGAAAGAGAGTATACAGCTGAAGAAGGGAAGCGGCAAAGATTCGTCCGAATTTTCTTTCAAACGCATGCTTATGGAGTTGGATTTGTTCTGAAATTTATCCCTGGCACCTCTCGTTCAATTATGAGTATATCTCACCAGGATTGCAATCTTGTTACATAATACATCGATTTTTCACGCCCCATTTTTCCAGTCAGTAGCTCCACTTTTGTCACATGAAACAAATTCATGAATTCCATCCCAGGCCATGTCCAGTTAATCCTGGCCCAGATAGTTCCAATTAGGGTGACACTCCATACTTACATGTGAATGGAAATGTTAACGGGAGATCTCGCATTCAGCAAGGAAACTGTAATTCGTCACAATTCAACTCTTTATATACTACGAACCTAACGCGCTAACTCTTACCCGCTCGTTCTTTTATGCCGTGTTCACTCTAAAAGAGATCATATAAGGACATTTCCCACCTGACCGGCAAGACACCTACACCATGTCTCTTCATGCACCCGTTATTTTTTTTCAGCGGTTGTCTTTTGCATCTCGGATGGAGTATTGCATAATGCACGGGCACGGGGGTTGTCTTTTGTATCTCCGATGGAGTATTGCATAATGCACGGGGGTATTTGTAAAGGTGGAGAAATTGGGAAAAGTACAGGTCAGATCTTGGGAAGTCTGCCCAGTGGATTGACCATGCTGCTGTGCGGCAGATATTCCCCTGTCGTAAGCTCATTGGCTCTTAATATCATGGGTATTATGTATCACTTCCGCCATGAGATATAGACTTCGAAGGACGCAAATGGGAATTCAACAAATGATGTCAGTCAGTTTCTCACTCCGTTGCATAGGTGCATTGTATTTCAGCCCGAAAGGAGCGGAAAAAAGAGTCACTCCCCAGTACATGAAAGGTTACTTGGCTTGCAAAATCCTTGATATCGCAACTTCCCAAATGCTCCTGCAGTAAGGTGCCGACCCGTTCCGTGTATAGAGCACCATATTTCTGTGGCACCAGTTCCGGATATCTTCCCGCGTCACAGGTTGTCCAGCCCTCTCCGCACACCTCTTAAGGTGTGTGCACATATTGTCTGGTGACACAAGCCACTTTCCTTTCAGTTTGCATTTCTTGTACGGGCAATATACCTTGTACTCATTTGCGATGGCCAGCCTCCCTGGCGTCGTCAGAATACTAGCCTTGGATATATCCAAGTCCTTGGCATTAATGTCTTCGAGCTCTTGCATGGCATGCACAACGAACCAGTGTCGAGACACGGAGGTTGGCAGGTTGAACTCTCGTCCACAAGTGCGACCTCTGAAGGTGTAGTTGCACCTCCCGTCTTTTGACTGGTACATTTCACGAATCTTGGGATCAAACGTGTTGGCTATAAAATGCGCCGGGATTGGAAGGACTGGCTGCAGCTCGTGTTGCATGTCAACCGAGGATCCTTTGGCAGGTAGGACATCTGTGGCGCTGCCCATCTCTACCAGAGGAATTGTTGCCACGAGAGGCCCCGATGTCTCGTAACATTGGTTGTCACCGTGGTGACTGTCAATTGTTTGTGGGATGGGGTGCGAACTATATGATCTGTCCGAATTCATTGGTTAAATTTTCTGTGTTCATGAGGAAGAAAATGCTTACTGGTTCGGAACCCCATCTACGCTCACGCTTGATCCGGAAATACCCTTGAACTGCCACGTATGTGGTTGCTCCATCGATGGAACTTCGAAATCATTCCTGGTAGGTGCATAGATCAGTACAACTGCCGACACTTGATATGATGACTTACCCAGGGATGTAACCGAAGCCCGAAAATATATCCTCAGGGAAGGGAGGAATTTCCGTTGTCTCCTGATTGGGATATTGGGAGAAATCTGTACAGAGAGATTAGTGATCTTGTTGGCATGGCTAGTTGAGTAAACCAATTCACGTACTCAATACGCCCGGGAGAAACTCAGGGTCGAACATCCTGTTATCACCTGTTCCTTGTGGCACCTGTGTTGGATTGCTCCATGGGATTCCAAATGGGCAGAAATTGTGCTCGAGGACTGGTGGTAAGATTCCAGTCCAGGCCAACATGTATTGTCGCCCATTTCATCCGAGGTGTTGTGCGCCATAGGTGCCCTATCAAACGGTGACATGAGAACCCTCAATGGTACGACAAACGCCACAGCTTACGAAAGAAGGTTCCCGTTACCGTAAACCGATGCCTTGTGAGACCCAGAGACCTGTGGGACGTGGTAGCCAGCTGGCTGAGTGTCCCCTGAAAAGCTGCCTGAAAACACATGTTGAGCAGCACAATGGTACATTCAATTTTCACGTACGGGAGGATCCTTGGATAAATTGTGGAACAAGCACAGAACCATCATAGTTCTGCCCAGGCCAGTCATGCTGATCCGTCGACTGCACCGGGGTCGTACCCATAAAGAACTCGAACGTTTCTTCCTCTCTATGGGGGAACCCTCCATTGTTCTCGTACTCTGTTTGGGATCTGCTACATGAACGTCCGCTTGTATCAACGTAAGCCTCAGAATGCACTCCTGGGCCATAATTGGAACTAATACAACTGTGATGATAAGTAGAGATCAAGGTTGGATCTTTTGGGTGGCAACTGACCTATGTTCAGAGTGGGAAGAGACCATGATGTTGAAATGCGAGTGAAAAGCGGAAGGCAATGACTGGAAGCTGCGAACCCACCGCTTGAGTCGTTGAATATATCTCTATGAAGACTCGTCTAAAGATAGAGTGACGGACCACCCGAACAAATATTACCATTTGGGGAGATTGGGTTGCTGATCCTCGTGTTCGGCTACGTGCCGTCGCAGAAGACTCCCAAAGGAGAAGTTTGCATGTGATGGCGGCATGCATCCGCATTCGCATTTGCATCCATGACCAGCCCGACTCGATTAACCTTTTCTTCAGTTGCCATTTGCTTCTGCTATGTTCTTGCGGTCCTTGGTTTGGAAGAGATCACTCATTTTGATTACGTTTAATGACTTTCGCATGAAGGTATGCGTTCAGGTGATCCATGCGCCTCTGTGCTGTGGGTCATTCGGTGCCGCCGGAACTGAGCAATGTTGTGGTATTCAATTGTGAACAACTCAAAGATATGGATAGTGTCCTATGACTCCAAGTAAACAGATGTACGCTTTTTTTTGTGATTGTTGATGGTTTGTTTAAAACTTGGTGACATGACGATCATTTCAAAAAATTAAATGCACTGGTTCCTGCATAGTATTACAGACCATTATGATCAAGATCGATTGTCACTTGCACTTCAGCCCGAAAATATTCTTTTTGTTGTGCTTTAACTCCTACTGCTCAAGTTTTGAGACTCTAATGCGACACGTGTCAGAGCTGCCAACCCTAAGTTGTTAATGTAGCTTTCTTGTCACAAAAAAAAAGGCCATATTTAAAGGCAAGAGAAACAATATGTTCAGGGGCTCAACCATTTCATTAAGATTCTCCATTGAGAATGGAGTAGATCCTTCAACGATGACTGATTGAATGTTGGTGGCCTTCTCATAAACAGTATGACAACCTTTCCCTATAAGAGCTACAACTTTCGGGAGAAAAGCTGTTCATATTAAGCACATGTATCATCTGTAGAAATTTATTGGATATTGAATGGTAGAATGAAATTATGGAGGGAATTGTTCCATGACCATCCATGTTCCTTACTAAGCTGGAAACAACTTTGAGGTTGTGGCTGGTAGGAGGTTCGAGGCAAGTGAAGGCCTTGGATAACATATCTGTGAACGATGGATGAAGACAATAACAAGGGTTGGAATTCTGGACTATATTAAACTATGATTTACTTGACTCTAGGGGAGGACAAGGAGATGAGGGGGAAAAGTATTTTAGAATTGATCATTTTGTTATTCTAATACAAAAGTCTTTATATACTAAATTCATAGAAGTAAATTCTAGACTATACTGCATAAATATGCGCACATCCCTTCCCATAGATGCGTCAATGATGACGCGTGTGTGACCTGACTACGAAGCGCATGTGATGCGAATACGGTGGTATGTGTGCGCTGCATATATGCCGTGTGCGTGCGGGATTGAGTAAGAAGCGGGATGACACGGAGGTGGATGCACGACATGTGGTGCGCATGCGTCTCGTGTGCGTTGGCCGCGTGTATGGCCGCGCGTGTATGCGGCCCATGCGTGTCGTGCGGGTGCGGCAGCGCGTGCGTGTGGTGTGGGTGGGAACAGTGCATGCGGAGCGTGCGTGTCGCTCGGGTGCGGCGCGTATGTATCCTGCGGGTGCGGCGCGTGCGTGTCGTACGCGTGCGCGTATAATATGTGTGTGCACATGTTGATGGCACGCGTACGTCGCGTTATGGGTTGGTGCAAATTCAGCGTGATGCGCGTGGTGAAGAGGCTGCATGATGGTGTGCACGAATCATAATGGGGATGTCGAGTGTGGGAGGGGTGATGTACCTTCCTGTTCTAGATTACAACAGGAATCAGTTACCAAATTGAGTTAGCTGATTCCCAGATGGGGATGTTTCAGGCTGCGACCAGGAGTAGACGTTAGCGTGGTTGTGGTATCCATAAATTGGGTTCTCGGAAACAGCGGTACTTTGTTGAGGTGAACATAGTTGACACTGCCCTGCCGTGTTATTTTTGAAACTCCATAGGTCCGTGGTACTGCCAGGCAAGATAGCTTGCCTTTCCATGTTAGGATAATTTGGCGAGTTGTTGAGCTCTGCCTCGAGGCTCTCCTGAATTCAGAAGATCTTTCAGCCAACCTTCAGGCGCAGGTCACATTTCAGAATCCCAGTGCACTGTGGCTCCATATTTAGTTAGTATTTGAAAGCTCTGTCACCAGGTACAGAGACAAACCGCCAGTACGTCACGTATATGTGACGGTTCCGAAATAAGGGCGGGGTTCACAAAACCAAGGCGGTGGCGGCATTACATGAATCAATTGAATCAATGGATATAAAGGCAGATTGCGCTTTCCTTGGTGGCAATCTGTCATCGATCATCTCCGCTATTATTAGAGAAAGCTCCCTTTGTGACAACTGCACTGATCATGTCCACCTCCGGGTTATCTTGTTTTCAACGTGACAAGGACGTCAAGGAAATGCAGGGGATTACGACTACCTCTGTGGCTCCCTGCACCGCGGCAACGGCCAACAGATCGGTATCTAAGGTGGTATTCGAGGAGTTCAAATTGTCGGTGAGGGTTCTAGGGAACACGTCATCAGTGCCTGGGATCAAGCTCGCTGCAGAGGCGGTATTGAGCTGCATCAAACATGTTCAGGTAGGTCGCTAGACAGGGAGGGAAACTGGATCGGGATGTTAACCAATAGAGTTGGATAGGATATGAAGGAGAACGCTGAGGCGTTCAAGTGTCTAACAGCAAACTTAAGATGGATACATTTTTTGGTCAACAAGATGAGCCAGGAGAAAAAAATGGAAGGTGAATTAATTTCACTCGGGGAGAAAATCCGAATGTGAGCAGTTCCAATGTTGAGATGAGGACTTTTAAATTAAGCCGATGATAATAGGGATAGCGAAGGATTAGAACAGGAGCTGGGCAAGCGCAAACAACAGAACCAATTTCAAAACTTCATAAGCACCGATGAACTCCAGGATCAGCTGGACAGAATCGAGGGAATGTGAAGATACTTTTGAGTAAATTCCAAGTGTGGAGGGCTCATAGGATTGGGCATCGAATGTTGATATTGATATTGGGTATTTTATGAGGTGATCCTGCAAATCAAGACGGAACAGCAAGTACGTGATCTGAGGATCGAGCTGGAGAGAAAGCTGGAGGAGAAAAAAGAGCATCAGGTGGGTGAGAAGGTAGTTGAGAAGGAGGACAAGGATGGGACGGTAAAGTTGGACTTGAACAAATGTGAGATAGGTGAGTACGGGTCTCCTCTCAGGGATGTTGAAATAATTGAGGGATTATACCAACAGAAGCTAAAAAGGATATTAATATGTCCATCCAAGCTATCCAACGCGTGGAGTACACAGCGCAAGGAGGGTCAACCAGTAAGGCAATAAATAACAGGCACCAACTTGATAATTCTTATGTTTATTGCCATACCAGCGAGTAGGGAAGGCAGCATCTATATGCCAATCTCCGCTGGTTACCTAGCGGGAACGGCACTCCCCGTCCCCGCCTCCGCCACCGTCCGCATCCCTTTCCCCACCCTCGGGCTGAAGAGAATGTTGGAGGAGAACAAAGTTGAGAAGCTGGGTGAGAATATGGTCGAGGCGGACAAGGGTGGGACGGTAAATTTGGACTTGAAAAAACATGAGATAAGTGAGTACGGGTCTCCTCCTCTCAGGGATGTTGAAATAAGTTGAGGGATTATGCCAACAGAAGCTAAAAAGGATATCCATATGCCCATACAAGCTATCCAAAACGTGGAATACACAGCGCAAGGAGGGTCAACCAGTAAGGCGATAAATGATACGCACGAACTTGATAATTCTGATGTTTATTACCATCCAATCAGCGAGTAGGGAAGGCAGCATCTATATGCCAATCTCCGCCGGTTACCTGGCGGGATCTGCACTCCCCGTCTCCGTCTCCGCCACCGCCACCGCCACCGCCACCGTCCGCATCCCTTTCCCCACCCTCGGGCTGGAGAGAATGTTGGAGGAGAGCAAAGGTGAGGGTGGGTGAGAATGTGGTCGAGAAGTAGGAAAAGGATGGGACGGTAAAGTTGGACTTAAAAAAAGATGAGATAAGTGAGTATGGGTCTCCTCCTCCCAGTGAAGTTGAAATAAGTTGCAGGATTATACCCACAGAAGCTTAAGGATACTCATATGCCGATCTATACAACCCATAAAATACACATTGCAAAAAAGAACAACCAGTACGGCGATAAGTGACAGGCAACCTGATAATTTTCACAAGGGAATCTTCCCTCAGTTCAATTCCAATTCCAATTTGCTGCTTATTCATTATCTAGTGGACACTATTGATAATTCATTCCTCATTCTTTTCAACATTGTAGTTGTTGTGTTGACTTTTTCTAATTTCCTAAAATACCTGAGGGAGTTAAGACTTAGTGTTAGAATTAGAGTTTTTGACTCTGACAGAGGTTATTTAAGAGTTAATTCCCTCATAATTAGCTAGTCAAATTTTATTTGATATTTTTGATATCAAATAAGACTCATTTAATAGATTGTTTTGTGGAGGGAGATAGCTAGATGATATATACTTGATTTTTTCTTGTAATAAAAATCAACAAAGTACTGTGAACCTACAGTGACTCACAAAACTGAGTCAATGTTTGGGGCTTTTGGACTATTCATTGAATACTTTTGAATGTAAAGCATATATGAAAAAGTGTTGGTGCATCAAAGAAAGAATCTGATCAGGGCTATTCAACCATTAAAATTATGTAATTCTGATCAGGGGTGATGAAGATATGGGCAATTCAAATCAAGGGCCCATTGACTGAGTTTTGTCAGAGGGTATCAGAGAAATAGTAAGTTGCAATTCTTGAACTTGATATTGCCCCCCTTAGCCTTAATTGCAGCCTCAAGTCTTCTAGGCATACTCTCCATCAAATTATGCTCTGGTGGGAATGTAATTCCATACTTCCTCTACTCTCTCCCAAATTTGCCAAACTCCCTTGGGTGGTGTTGGATACTCCTTAAGCCTGTTTTTTTTTTATGATCCCAGAGATGCTCAATAGGATTCAGGTCTGGAGACTGTGCAGGCCAGTCAAGGAGAGTGGTATTGTTGTTTTCCATCCAGTTCTTGGCCTTCTTTGACTTGGGATTTGGGTTATTGTCCTGTTGAAAAATTACCTGTTCCTTAGGAATTCCATTTTCCTCTAGGCTGAGCAGTAGGTGGTCCTCCAAAATGGACACAGACTGATCAGCATCCATCTTCCCCTCAATCTCTGCAAGCTGGCCAACACCATTCCATCCCATACACCCTTATACCATAATGTTTCCCCCTCCAAACTTGACTGTCCCCTGCAGCTCTCTCTCAATCAACCCCTCCCCCTTCTGTTTCCAGACCCACTACCTCCCATCTGACCCAAACCTGTTGATTTTGGTCTCATCTGATCAAATGACCCTCTTCCAGTCCTCTACAGTCCACTCTCTGTGCTTCAAGGCAAAGGCCAACCTCTAGCCCTGATCAGATTCTTTCCTTAATGCACTAATACTTTTTTCATATATGTTTTACATTCAAAGCTATTCAATGAATAGTCCAAAAGCACCAAACATTGACTCAGTTTTGTGAGTCACTGTATATTAAGTGATTCCTAACTGCAATGGATGAATAGATACAAATGAAAATATGTTTCAGTAGTAGATTTTGGTATAGCATCAATCACTTGTCACTGCAATCTTGTACAAGTACAACATCAATAGAGTCAAAATATTTGAAACCCTAGTCCTGATAAAAACCACCAGTGACAATGAGGCACCACTCCAAAGAGTAGTGTAAATCATTTCATAATAAGCTACACATATAAAGAGCAGTCACAGTGTGTAAGAAAGCTGCAAGATAGCCCAACAATAATAAAAGCTAGTGATTGGCATGGGTAGCAGGTAGGGGTAGCACAGGTACATGTCAGGGTCAGGATCGGTGTCAAGTACACATACCAAAGCCTGTCTGCTTGGCAGTGCCTACTGAGTAACCATCCTATATCCACGATCAAGTGTCCATGCCACATGCACAACACTTGATGCACTGGTCTCGGCTTGGTACATCTGCCATCCACACTCCTCATCCTCACCCTCCGGTCCATTTCACCTTGGGACTTCCTGTCCTTGTTTTATCTTTGTGCGCAACCCTTGTTTTATAGTCATACACTCTTATTGTCCCGTCCTTGACCCCATTCCCTATTATTCTATCGTTTATTGTTTTATCACGGTTTGCATTCCTTTTCCTAATTTTACTCACTGTGGACAATAACCACATGCTCCACATACCTTGTTGTTCCACATTCCTTATTCTACATGTTGCTTCTTAACCTATATAAGTAGGACATGCATGTACATATTTCCTCATTCTGGGTATCGACTAGGCTTAGGCCCTTCTACCTTCTTCTCCTCTGTAAAGTCCTTGACTTGGGCCAGCATCGTCAGCATCCCCCCCAAGTATCTGTCTGTTGCAAATCCAGTGGCATGCATGGCAAGTAGGGTGCAATGCACGAGTACGTTGAAGCCAATGCCACTACTCTTGGCCTGCAGGACTTGGCCATAGTCCGCCCAACCCTTCTACAATACCCTTTGGCAGTACCAAAGTCCGTCAGTAACCGAAGCTTGACAGCCACCCTGATTCCAGATCTTGTTTCTTAACCTATATAAGCAGTGCATGTATGTAGATAGTTTTCTATTCTGAATATCGACTTGGCTTATGCTTTCTTGTGTTCCTGTCAGGACTCTGTACTACCGAGGGTACTGTCAGAACCGGCCAAGTCCTGCAGGCTGGTCAGGGTGGCTTGGCTTCAATGTACTCATACATTGCGCCCTGCCTTCTGTGCATGCCACTAACTTGTAATAAGAACAGATACTCAGGCGAATGCCGAGGATGTCGGCCTGAGTAAGGACTTCTGAACAGAAGGAAGAGAGTAGGGAGGCGTAAGCCTAGTTGATACTCAGACTGGGGAACTATGTACACATATCAACTACTTATATAGGCTGAGAGGTGGAATGTGGAATCAGGGTGGCATAAGACATGGAAAAAATAATAAGGTATGAAGACCATAGTCCACAGCGATTAGAATAGAATAAAGAGAGGGTAAGACAATGAAATGTAAGTGGTGAGATTGTGGGAAAGAAATAGAACAATAAGGAATGGCCGAGAATAAAACAATAGGGCCGTGAGTGAGTGGCAGGGAATAGTGAACGTCCTGTGGGTAAACGAGTGAGGGGAAAAGGAAGGGAGTGTAGGGATGACAAAGAATAGGGGTTGGGGAAAAGGATAATGAACTGGGTGATAAACCAGGTATACCAAACCAAAACTGTACACCGTGGAATGATGTGAATGGGGGTCAGTTGGTCGGTACTGCCAAGTAAGTCAAAGCACAATGTATGGTCGTGACAGTATCCCCCCCCCTAGCAGCTGAATCCATGAAGCCGATAGGCAGTGTGAGGTTTGCAGGTAAGAATGAGGGCCCGGGGAGGTGACTGTATTGGAGGGGGCCATGGATAGAGGTGGGTGGTGAGGCCCCCTAGATGGAGTGGTGTTTTATTGTGCTTTTTGGCAGCTCATTATGACGGCAGGCTTGTCGTCAGAATTTGGTGGATCGGTTTGGCCAACCCTGACGTAGGATAGTGACCCTATGTGAGTGGTTAGGCAGGGCCGATGAGTGGATGGCCGGAAACATGTTTCGACCCGGTTTTCAAGAAGGTTCGTGTGAGGGTGAAGTAGGGTAGAGGAAAAAATGGGATAGAAGAGAAGAGAGCATGTTTTTGGGAAAGAAGAAAAAAGGAGAATAAGGACAAATATAGTAGATAAAGAGAAGAAGGGAAACGGTAGGGAAAAGGAGGCATGATAGGGGTCTTTTAGTCAGGTTCTAAAGGCCACGGGCCTGGTTTATCAGGATAGGCAAGGTGGAATTCTGCTACGATCTCGGGGGCATGATTGAGTTCGGTTGCTACTAACCAAGACGTTTCATCTTCAGTGCCTTTGTAACCAGTCCAGTGGACAAGGTAGAGCAGGGGGCAAGGCGTGCATCTTCTGTTGAGCTTTGAGTCAAGGATCGTGGCAATTTTATACTCAATTTCTCCATCGATTTCGACAGGGGGGGGCAGAGGCTGAACGCAATCGGGTATGGTATTGGGGGTAGAAGGTTCAAGCATTGAAACATGGAAGACCAGGTGTACTGCCTGCATAGAGTTGGGTAAACGGAGGGTATAGGAATGGGTGCCAACACGTGCTATTACTTTGAAGGGGCCGAGATACTTCTCCGCTAGTTTTTTGGAGGGTCAAGTGGTTCGGAAGAATTGGGCTTTGATGAATACTGAAGTTCTGACCGGAAACTTGGGAGAGGCGAGTCTGCGGGAGTCTGCTGAGGCTTGATATCGTGATTGGGCCTGACTAATTTGTTTTTTCAGGGCTCCATGGAGTTGATCAAGATCTACAGCAAATTCGCGTGCTCGAGAGGAGGCGAGGTTGCGCTCAGGGTATACGGTGAGGTTCGGGTGATGTCCCTTATTGGCGAAGAAGGGAGAGATGCCTGTGGTGGCATTTTGTTAAGTCCGCGTGTCAGGCGCTTAGCTAGTACTTCCGAAGGGGTTTTCCGGGTTAGTGCGAAGGTCCGTAACGGGGCCGAAGACTGAGATCGGGGTCGGACGGACTACGGACGGAGACGGAGGCGCCGGGAGTTTAGGGTAGGTTGCGGAATAGATCAATCCGGTCACTGAGGTGTTCGAGGTCGAGGGGACTTGGCTTCAACTTATGTGTTGCGCCCTCCTCGATCGTCTGTCCCTAATTTTGGAAAGGAGGCGGGAGTTTACCGGAAACGAATCGGAAACTGGTGGGAGACTAAATCGATATTCGTACTAGCGAACAGTCCAGTCGACTGTCAGACTATATACATGTGGCTTATCCTTGTACTACTTTTGCCGGTCATAAAACAAGGAGGAAAAGGAGTACAAGGGGTCAATAATAAGGAAGAACAAGGAGGTAAGGTACGCGATACTAGTGCGTCGGTTATCAAGATGCGGAATCCTATGTTACGGGAATCGGAATCGGACTAGTGGGGGTTCGGACGGATGTTACGGGAACGGGAACGGAAACGGGAACGGAAACGGGA
>QLPG01009204.1:0-15313 GCA_003314385.1 Gomphus sp. MG54 | reverse complement strand
CTTATGACTTGTTTCAAATAACAGTCTTGGCACAAATTTAATGAAGAAAGCCTTGCAAGGTAAATGCTGACTGCTTCTGACTATCATACTGATGGATATATGGATGGAATAGTTACTGCAACACAGTTTGTGATGACGCGGAGCAGTTCGTCGACCTTTCAAATCACATGTGCACCACCATTCGTCGTCACTCACCGTTCCTATGAATTGCTGTCAGCCTTCCTTTTTTTTTTCACGTGTGGTTTACTATGTCTACCTATTATCCCAACCAGCAGATTTCCATATACACCTCCCTTTCGGTCATGTGGCTTTCCTTTATAAGAGCACCTTCCATCCACTCCAGGTAAACATCCATCTACTCCTGTTCTCATCCAACTGACCTTGTAATTCTGCAATTTGTCGTACTTGCGTATTGCATCGGCGACGAGACAGCTGGCAGAGTTGTCATTTGTGCGCGCGTACAGCCTCGTCAGTAGGCTGGCGGCACCAGATTTGATTCTCTGTGCTGAGTAATTCATATTTTGATCATGATTATGAACTTGCGTGTGTAATGGAGGCTATTGGGGCCTTAAAAAATCTTAAGAGGTAAGGCAAATTGCATTCAGCCTGGAGAACCAAAAATACATCAGAACCAGTGCAAATTACTGCAATAGACGCGTTGCATTTGAAATTACGAGTCACGCGTCGACGCACAGAGTTCTATTCGTCAGCTGGCATTTTGACGCTGTCATTGCCTTGGCATGCGAACGCAAGGTGCACACACCCACGTCTCTGCTTGCGACCCATCGACCCCAACATCGCCTAAGGTAGCTACGGAGCACTATCATGTCGGAACTCTTGAACTCCAATCCACAATCTACTTCTTCACTGGGGGGCATAATCCTTGACCTCAAAAATGTCGCAATCAGTGAGTGTGCTTGTTCAGCAATGACTCAGACTCGAAGAGTTAAGACGTTTTCTTTTTCCGTTGCAGCTGCCCAGGGCGACGTGAATATACCGATCACTAATAGTAAGTGTCTCGACTACTACTTAGAGCATGTCACGTCAATGCTCACACCTTCGTAGACCATCCGGTCGATCTGTTAGGGTTGCTCAATCCTGCTAAACGGGCATCTTACAACACACGCAACACTGCTGAAGATGTCGAATTTCCTGGGTGCATGCCGAACACGCGTGTAAGGATATTGGATGACCTCGAGAGATGGGCGCACGATTCTTCAGCTCCAAAGGTGTACTGGTTAAATGGGCAGCTCGGAACCGGAAAGACAAGCATTGCTCACACTCTCAGCCAGAATTTGGATTGGCAGAAGATCCTTGGAGCCAGCTTTTTTTGTTCTCGTTCAAGCTCAGCATTGACTGATGCAACACGGATCATTCCTACAATTGCCAACATGCTTGCTCGATCTGACCCCAGAATCCAAACAGTGATGCATAATCTCCTGAGGAACTCACCTGATGTGGCCGATCTCAACTCCATCTCCGACCAGTTCAAATCACTGGTGATAGAGCCCATTAGGCTGGTCACTGAAAGCCAACATCTACTCGATAAAATTGTTGTTATAGATGCGTTGGACGAATTCTTGGAACCTAGGAGAGTAACACAGTTGATAAAGACGATCCTTGATGGTTTGGTGGACATACCTCTCAAGTTCTTCATTACAAGTCGACCCGAGTCCTGGATCACCATATCCTTCCATCACAATCCTGAATCTTCTCTTCAGGAATTTTCCCTTCATAAAGGATCATTATTGGACGACGAAAAAACCGATATTGAAAAGTACCTGAGATCTTCACTGTCCAACATTGCAACGAAGCACAAATATTCTCGGCCTAACCTCCCCTGGCCATCCGAACCGGAGGTAAAGAGTCTTGTTGACCAGTCAGATGGATTATTCATATTCGCTGCTACCGCGGTGCGGTATATCGATGATACGAACGTAAATCCAAAGGCCCGTATTACTGAACTCACACGCTCGGCTTTGCCTCTCCCATCTCTGGACAGTTTCTACACTTTGATTATGGACGAAGTATTCAGGAATCTCCTGATTGACTCAGAAAAGATGGCAAGACAGGAATTGCTTGCCACAGTAGTCTGTGTTCAACACCCATTGTCGATCACGGGGATTGCTTCCTTGTTGGAGAAGACACGGGATCAGGTTGAGATTGACCTATCTGGATTTCGGTCGGTGATCCATATTCCCTCTACCAGTGATGGACATGTCACCGTCTTTCACGCCTCATTCCGTGAATTCATCGTCGATCCCAAGCGCTGCCTAGCGCACAGCGTAGATGAATTAGATGCGCACCATAAACTGGCCACCAACTGTCTTAAATGCATGAATAAGTCGCTTCGTTATAATATTTGTGACTTGGCTGAAGATAGAATTGGGATACTCCCACATGAAATCACCGATCCTGGCATTATTCCGGAGGCTCTCCAATACTCGTGCATATATTGGGCACTTCACCTTCTAGAAGCATTGTCCCCTGCAAATCCATCCACGATGCTCCACGGTGTGTCTGAATTCGCCGATAACCACATATTGCACTGGTTTGAGTGCCTGAGTGCATTTGGCGAGCTAGAAACCGGTGTCAAGTCTCTTCGCAAGGCAACAGAAGCGATATCAGTGAGTTTGCTGTTTGGAAATGAATGCTAGTTCACCAATCGTACAGAAATCCGGGACCAAGCACAACAAGTACCGCTTGCTGTTCGATGATGCTCGTCGATGCCTCCAGATGGGATCTGAAGCTATTAGTCATCACTGCCTCAACACCTATCGCTCGGCGTTGACATGGATTCCGAACCAATCCCTACTCAGACAAAAATATTCCACATTCTTATGTAGCGTTCCTCAAGCTAAAGTCGTTGTGGGTGTTTCGGATTCTTGGGGGCTGACATCCGAGCAAGTCATGCGACACCGTGCAGCCGTAACCTCTGTGATGTTCTCTCATGACGGCAGCCGAGTTGTCTCTGGGTCCTGGGACAAGTCTGTCCGTATATGGGACACGGCTACGGGCGAGTTGGAACGCATGCTGGTGGGGAATTCAGACGTGGTGTTGTGTGTTGCCATCTCGCATGATGGAGCACGTGTTGTATCTGGTTCGAATGACATGTCAGTGCGCATCTGGGATGCGAATAGAGGAGAGACTGTGCGCACATACGAGGGTCATTCGCATGCAGTGCCGTCTGTGGCTCTCTCTCCTGATGGGATGCATATCGTGTCTGGGTCATTGAAGTCCATTCGGATCTGGAGTGTGGTTGCCGGGGAGACAGAGCGGGAACTAGAGGGGCATTCCGATTGGGTACACTCCGTGGCTTTCTCGCCTAATGGTACTCGTGTCGTGTCTGGGTCGAAGGATATGACGGTGAGAATCTGGAATGAAGCGAATGGAGAGATAGAGCGCATATTGGAGGGTCATTCAGGTTGGGTGTGGTCTGTCGCTTTCTCCCCCGACGGGTCACGTGTTGTGTCTGGTTCCCGTGACAGGTCAGTCCGTATCTGGAATGCTACCAGCGGGGAGATTGAGCGCATACTGGAGGGATATCTGAGTTCAGTGAGATCTGTTGCCTTCTCGCCCGGCGGGACCCGAATCGTGGCTGGCTTGGCTGACTCTTCGATCGGCATCTGGAATGCGGGGACGGGAAAAATAGAGCACCTGTTGAAGGGACATGCGAGTCAAGTGCTGTCTGTTGGATTCTCTCTTGACGGGACACGCATCGTTTCTGGGTCGAGCGATTGCTCTGTCCGGATTTGGAATGTGAAGGAATTGAAATCGAGTACAGTCTCACGTGCAAGACCACGCAACTCATCTCGCCCATTGCATGTGATTCCGGGGAAAACAGAGCGCCGACTGAGGGGACACTCTCGTTGGGTGACGTCAGTGGCATTCTCGCCTGATGGCACACGGGTCGTTTCTGCGTCAGAAGACAACTCGATTCGGGTCTGGAATGCCAGCACGGGAGAGGTCGAGCGTGTGCTGGAGGGGCATGCCAGCCATGTGAATTGTGTGGCCTTCTCCCATGATGGGAAGCAAATCGCGTCTGGTTCGAGCGACAAGTCAGTGCGAATATGGAGTCTGGCTACAGGCAGGTTAAGGCACACACTGACGGGCCATTCAGCTTGGGTCTGGTGTGTTGCATTTTCACCTGATGGGAGACGTGTGGTTTCTGGTTCAGACGACCACTGTGTCCGGATTTGGAATACCAGGACAGTGAAGGTCGAGCGGATACTTGAGGGACATACAGATTCCGTGAGGTGTGTTGCTTTCTCCCCTGATGGTGCACATGTTGCGTCTGGCTCGCAAGACCACTCAGTCCGGATATGGAATGCGACTACCGGGATAGCAGAGCATATACTCGAGGGACATTACAATTGGGTGACATCCGTTGCCTTTTTACATGATGGAATGCAAGTCGTCTCGGGTGCGATACATGATTCAGTTCGTATCTGGAATCTCAGCACCGGCGAATCGACTCCATTGCTCGAATCTGCATCCATCCCATTGCCAGACGGAATCCGAGTCACCCATATCTTCCCAGGTGCATTTCAAATTGTCGCCCCGGAGGACCATCTTGTCTCCCTATCTTGGGATAAGGACTGGATTCTTACAGACCCTCCGTTCGCACATTGCTACTTCCCCCCTGAGTTTCGTGGCTTTTTCACATGTTTATTCTCTAAATCCAAAGCCTGTTTTGGATATCATTCAGGGCAGGTTGTTATTGTCGATCTTAATCCTGTTCATCCTTAATTTACTGTCCAATACATTATATAATGCTGAAAAACATATTTGTGTTCTCCTAAATTTGGTGATTACTCTCGGTTCTCATACTTGACTTAGCTGTTATCACACACATTCACGATGAGTATCTCTCTCAACATCAGCCCTCAATATTCATCATGACTCCCCAGCTACCCAAAATTAGGATTACCTATTCACCAAGACCTCAGGCAGTGTGCATTGCCTGACCTCAACACCATTTCACCTCTAATGTTTTCCAACACCTCAGCCATTATACATGATGTTGAACTTTCACCTAAACAATCATGCTCATATAATTGTCGGCCATAAAATTTCTCATCTTCTCCAAAATTCACAGCGGGAGACTCCCAGATTCTAATTCATGGTTTTGATATTCATCTAATTCACCAATAGTGGCTTATTTACAGTACGCTCACTCCTTCTTTCATTATCTATACCTTCTGTGGAAAAATATCATAATCCTTCTATCCCCAGAAATTTGTGATATCCAGATTGTTTTATTTTAATCCCAGTCTTTGACACCTGTTATTAATATTGCGGTTATGGCCCGAACGGAGGCTTAGATTGCAAGAGGGCAGAGCTGGACAAAGAGAGGACAGTGGAAAAGTTAATTCATGCCTCGTTGTCTCAATGGTTAAAAAGAGTGCGAGCCCAAGTTGTATCATCATGCCCCAAGCCAAGCCGTGCCGAGCATCCACTGTGGATTCACGGGGAACAGGTGCACTCCAAATCATTCCCCTGGTATCATGCTGCTATGGCTTGGTTCAGATGGCAGTCTTGGCACAAATTTAATGAAGAAAGCCTTGCAAGGTACATGATGACTGCGTCTACCTGTCATACTGATGGACATATGGATGGAACCTACTGCAACACAGTTTGTGATGACGCCAAGCAGCTCGTCGACTTTCCGTTTATCTATTTTTTTTCTGTTCATGGCATATTCATGGGAAAACGAGGAGCAGTGGTGCCTTTCAAATCACATGTGCACAACACCATCCGTCGTCACTCACCGTTCCTATGAATAGCTCTTAGACTTCCCTTGTCGCTACCATGTGTGGTTCATTATGTCTACCTATTATCCCAACCAGCAGATTTCCAAATACACCTCCCTTTCGATCATATGGCTTTCCTTTCTAAGAGCACGTTCCATCCGCTCCGGTAAACATCCATTTGCTCCCTTTCTCGTCCAACTGACCTTGTAATTCTTCAAGAAACCTACAGTACCCATGTGGTTTGTCGTACTTACGTATTGCATCAGCGACGATAGTTTCCCAGCTGGCAGAGTGTCATTTGTGTGCGCATACAGCCTCGTGAGTAGTCTGGCGGCACCATATTTGATTTTCTGTCCTGAGTAATTCATATTGTTATCATGATTGTGAACTTGCGTGTGTAATGGAGGGTATTTGGCGTAAAAAATCTGAAGAGGTACGGCAATTTAGATTCAGCTTGGAGTACCAAAAATACATCAGACCAGTGCTAATCGCTGCAATAGACGCGTTGCATTTGAAATTGCGAGTCACGCCTCCACGCACAGAGTTCTATTCGCCAGCTGGCATTTTGACACTGGCATTGCCTTGGCATGCGAACGTATCGTACACACACCCACGTCTCTGCGTTCGACCCATCGACCCCAATATTGCCTAAGGTATCTACGGAGAACAATCATGTTGGAACTCTTGAACTCCAATCCACAACCTACTTTTTCACTGGGGGGCATAAGCCTTGACTGGAGAAATGTCACCATCAGTGAGCGTGCATGTGAAGCAAATAACGGAGACTCAAAGGGCTGAGGCTTTTTCTTTCTCCTTTGCATATCCAACGGGTGACGTGAATATACCGATCACCAATAGTACGTGCGGTGACCACTTGGAGCATCTCACATCTATCCTCACATCTTTATAGACCCCCCGGTCGATCTTTTAGGGTTGCTCAATCCTGCCAAACGGGCGTCTTACAACACACGCAACGCCACTGAAGATGTCGAATTTCCTGGGTGCATGCCGAACACGCGTGTAAAGATATTGGATGACATGCCGAACACGCGTGTAAGGATATTGGATGACCTCGAGAGATGGGCGCACGATGCTTCAGCTGCAAAGGTCTACTGGCTAAATGGTCAGCTTGGAACCGGAAAGACAAGCATCGCTCACACTCTCAGCCAGCGTTTGGATCAGCAGAAGATCCTTGGAGCCAGCGTTTTTTGTTCTCGTTCAAGCTCAGCATTAACTGATGCCACACGGATTATCCCTACAATTGCCAACATGCTTGCTCGATCTGACCCCAGGATCCGAACAGTGATGCATAATCTCCTGAGGAACTCACCTGATGTGGCCGATCTCAACTCCATATCTGACCAGTTCAAGTTGCTGGTGATAGAGCCCATTAGGCTCATCGCGAAAAGCCAACATCTACTTGACAAATTTGTTGTTATAGATGCATTGGACGAATGTTTGGAACCTAGGAGAGTAACACAGTTGATCAAGACGATCCTCTATGGTTTGGTAGATGTACCTCTGAAGTTCTGCATTACAAGTCGACCCGAGTCCTGGATCACTTCATCCTTCAATCACAGTCATGGAACCTTTTTTCAGAAATATTCACTTCATAAAGGATCATTACTGGATGATGAACAAACCGATATTGAAACGTACCTGAGATGTTCACTGTCCAATATCCAATATCGCGACAAAGCATGGATATTCTCAGCCTAACCTTCCCTGGCCAACCGAACCCGAGATAAAGAATCTTGTTGACCAGTCAGATGGATTATTCATATATGCTGCTACTGCGGTACGGTATATCGATGATACGAACGTAAATCCAAAGACTCGTGTTACTGAACTCACAGGCTCGGCGTTGCCTCTCCCATCTCTGGACAGTTTCTACAATTTGATTATGGACGAAGCATTCAGGAATCTCCTGATTGACTCAGAAAAGATGGCGAGACGGGAATTGCTTGCCACAGTAGTCTGTGTTCAAAACCCATTGTCGATCACGGGGATTGCTTCCTTGTTAGAGAAGCCACCGGATCAGGTTGAGATTGACCTATCTGGATTTCGGTCGGTAATCCATATTCCCTCTACCAATGATGGACATGTCACCGTCTTTCATGCCTCTTTCCGTGAATTCATCGTCGATCCCAAGTGCTGCCTAGCGCACAGCGTAGATGAATTGGATGCGCACCATAAACTGGCCACCCACTGTCTGCAATGCATGAATAAGTCACTTCATTATAATATTTGTGACTTGGCTGAAGATAGAATTGGGATACTCCCGCATGAAATCACTGATCCTGGCATTATTCCGGAGGCTCTCCAATATTCGTGCATGTATTGGGCACTTCATCTTCTAGAAGCATTGTCCCCTGCAAGTCCATCGACGATTCTCGATGGTGTGCCTGAATTCGCCGATAACCACATATTGCACTGGTTCGAGTGCTTGAGTGCATTTGGCGCGCTAGAATCCGGTGTCAAGTCTCTTCGCAAGGCGAAAGAAGTGATATCAGTGAGTTTGCTTTTTGCAAATGAATTCTAGCTCACCAATCTTACAGAAATACCGGAACAAGCACAACAAGTACCACTTGCTGTTCGATGATGCTCGTCGATGCCTCCAGATGGGATCTGAAGCTATAAGCCATCACTGCCTCAACACCTATCGTTCGGCGTTTACATGGATTCCCAAACAATCCCTACTCTGACAGAAATATGTGACATCCTTATGTAGCGTTCCTCAAGCTAAAGTCGTTGTGGGTGTTGCGGATTCTTGGAGGCTGACATCCGAGCAAGTCATGCGACACCGTGCTGCCGTAACCTCTGTGATGTTCTCTCGTGATGGCAGCCGAGTTGTCTCTGGGTCCTCCGACAACTCTGTTCGTATTTGGGACACGGCTACGGGCGAGTTGGAACGCATGCTGGTGGGGCATTCAGATGAGGTGCTATGTGTTGCCATCTCGCATGATGGGACACGCGTAGTGTCTGGTTCGAATGACATGTCAGTGCGGATCTGGGATGCAAACACAGGAGAGACTGTGCGCACATACGAGGGTCATTCGAATGAAGTGCAGTCTGTGGCTCTCTCACCTGACGGGATGCATATCGTGTCTGGGTCTTGGAAGTCCATTCGGATCTGGAGTGTGGTTGCTGGGGAGACAGAGCGGGAATTAGAAGGGCATTCCGATTGGATAGAGTCTGTGGCTTTCTCGCGTGATGGTACTCGTGTCGTGTCTGGGTCGAGAGATATGACAGTGAGAATCTGGAATGATGCGAAAGGAGACATAGAACACATATTGGAGGGTCATTCAAATTGGGTGTGGTCTGTCGCTTTCTCCCCCGACGGGTCACGTGTTGTGTCTGGTTCCAGTGACAGCTCAGTCCGTATCTGGAATGCTACCAGCGGGGAGATTGAGCGCATACTAGATGGAAATCCGAGTCCAGTGAGATCTGTTGCCTTCTCGCCTGGCGGGACTCGAATCGTGGCTGGCTTGGCTGACTCTTCCATTGGCATCTGGAATGCGGGGACGGGAAGAATAGAGCACGTGCTGAAAGGCCATGCGAGTGTAGTGCGGTCTGTTGCATTTTCGCGTGATGAGACACGCATCGTCTCTGGGTCGGGCGATTCCTCTGTCCGGATTTGGAATGTGAAGAAATTCAAATCGAGTGCAGTCTCACGTGAAAGACCACGCAACACGTCTCGCCCTTTGCATGTGATTCCCGGGAAGAGAGACTGCCGACTGATGGGGCATTTCAGCATGGTGAGGTCAGTGGCATTCTCGCCTGATGGCACACGGGTCGTTTCTGGGTCAGCAGACAACACAATTCGGATCTGGAATGCCAGCACGGGAGAGGTTGGGCGTGTGCTGGAGGGTCATACGGATACTGTTGTTTGTGTGGCCTTCTCCCCTGATGGGAAGCAAATCGCGTCTGGTTCAGGCGACAAGTCAGTGCGGATATGGAGTGTGGCTACAAGCAGGTTAAGGCACACACTGATGGGCCATTCAGATATGGTAGGGTGTGTTGCATTTTCACCTGATGGGACACGTGTTGTTTCTGGTTCAGCCGACCACTCTGTCCGGATTTGCAATACAAGGACAGTGAAGGTCGAGCAGAGACTTGAGGGACATTCAGATTCCGTGAGTTGTGTTGCTTTCTCCCCTGATGGTGCACATGTTGTGTCTGGATCATACGACTGCTCAGTCCGGATATGGAATGCGACTACCGGGATAACAGAGCATATACTCGAGGGACATTGCTCTTGGGTGACATCCGTTGCCTTTTTACTTGATGGAACACAAGTCGTCTCGGGTGCGATACATGAATCAGTTCGTATCTGGAATCTCAGCACCGGCGAATCGACTCCATTGTATGAATCTGCATCCATCCCATTGCCAAACGGAATCCGAGTCACCCATATCTTCCCAGGTGCATTTTAAATTGTCGCCCCGGAGGAGCATCATGTCTCCCTATCTTGGGATAAGGACTGGATTCTTACAGACCCTCCGTTCGCACCTTGCTACTTCCCCCCTGAGTTTCGTGGCTTTTCTGCATATTCATTCTCTAAATCCAAAGCATGTTTTGGATACAATTCAGGGAAAGTTGTTATTGTAGATCTTGATCCTGTTCTGCCCTAATTTACCTTCCAGTGAATCATTTAATGCTGAGAAAATATTATTCTTCTCCCAAATTTTCTGATCACTCTAGCTCCTCATATTGGCCTCCTCTCATTTGACATTATCACACCCATTGAGCAAGAACTTTTCTCTCAACATCAACCCTCAATGTTCACCATGCTACCCAACATTAGGATATTGTCAAAGTGATATGCTTGAACAATTATGATGAAGACACGGTTGCTAACCAACCTCTATTGTGTTTGGTTGTTTCTTACATTCCTCTTGTTCTTTGTGCTTACTCTTGTCCATACTCATTGTATTCGGTGGACTGCTTTTGCACTCTGACAACCGGCAGGGTGCTTAACCAGGTTTAAACGAAAATTCCGTAATTACCCATGTAGACATATCTTCAAAGACTTCTACATATCACATACATAAATACCAAAAAAAAAAAAAAAAAAAACACCAACCCCAGCCCCAATGTCGAACGACACATCGACAAGTGGGGCAAAGGGCAGGAACATGCTAACACAGCACCCAACAATCCCGGCCATGGCGCAGGCAAGACTCAATGCCCAGGGCCACATACAGCCTAGAGCAATGGCAGGGACAGTCAGAGAGAAGCAGACAGAGGCAGTGAGCCATGCAAAACACCTTCCAGAGAAACAGGCACAGTGAACTGCCCAACTACCAGAGGAGCCAAAACTGACACGGAGACGGTGACAGTGGAGGGGACCAGGCACCTACTAGGGAAGGAGATAACAAATGCTGAGGAGGGTAAGCACCACCTCGAACACACCTTACTGAGTGTGCCAGGAGATCTATGGGCAACCGACATGTTGTCCACTGCATTGCTACAAATTTCCCGGTACGTGGCAGGCGGCCAATGCAATGGTATCCATAGCCTTCGTGCTAGAACAGGTTGAGGATGATGCAAGGAGCCTAAGAGTGACAAATATAATGGCAGCAGACTTTGAGGTGGAGAGGGCTGTGCCCACAAACAAGATACAGAATGCCATGAACCTGATAGAGAAAGCCACTGTGATTGACAGGTATGCAGCCAAAGTGTCAACCCAAGCCACAAAGAAAGCCACAGCAGTGGTGCAGGTGATGCAGACTGTGTCTTCCTGCGGTTGCCACCATGGCAACTCAGATCAACGAGACTACATCCAGCGACAGAGATGCCTTATTCAAAGCCTCAACAGCACCTTGGCAGATACCATCGGCAGCACACTCTCTAGTTGGCAGATTATGGGGAATGGAAGGATTCAAGCAACGAAAGGTGCTTTTCGATGCTGCAAGCCCAGGGTACCACATCTTTGCAGACCTTGATAATGCTAGACTCAACTTGAGGGCCAACATGGCCATCAGCGACATGGACTTGGATGGCACCCAGGCTGTCATCAGTAAGATTAAGAAGAGCGTGGAATAAAAGGTGGAGACTTGTCAAAGTTGTTATGCCAATTTAGACAGATCAAAGTGATAGGATCAAAAATTTCCCTCATTTCCAACTGACACATGATAGCAAACAGTGATCACTAGTTTTTTTACAGTATACAGGCTATATACTACATGAAATACAGGCGGAACAAACACTTGAGACAAAATACAGGAGGGATGCATTACACATGAAATCAGAAGGGCAAAATATATTTTACAGGGATTGGGGAAAGAAATGGACAATGAGTGACAATAAAGTACTGTCAGGCCTTGGTAATGCCAAAGGTGCAGGCAGGAACCGGCCAAGTCCTGCAGGCCAGTCGTAGTGGCTTGGCTTCAACATGCTCATGCATTGTGCCCTACTTTCTGTGCATGCCACTGATTTGGAATAGAAGAGATGCTCAGGAGGATGCTGAGAGTATCGGCCCAAGTAGAGGACTTCTAGACAGAGGGAAGGGGAGCAGGAAGGCATAAACCTAGTTGATACTCAGACTGAAGAACCATGTACATGTATTTGCTACTTATATAGGTTAAGAAGTGGAATGTGGAATAAGGGTGGCATAAGACATCGAGAAAAGAATAAGGTATGGAGACCATGTGGAAGTGTTGTCCACCATGATCCAGAATAGAACAATAAGATGTAGATGAGAATAAACAATGAGATATGACCAATAATAAATGAGTAGGAGTGTGAGTAAAAATAGAACAATGAAAGGTGGTCGAATATAAAACAATAGGGCTGCATCTGAATAATAAGTGAATAGTGAATGTCCTGAGGGAAAACAGGTTAAGGAAAGGATGAGGGATGAAAGAATAATAAGGAATAGGAGGGGTGGGATGAGGAACATGAACCAAATGATGAACCAAATGTACTGAGCTGAGACCACATACCAGTGAGGAATGGCTTTGTCACTGGTGTGGGTTTAAGCAATAAGGGTCATTTGGTCAGTACTACCGAGTAAACCAGAGCTTGTTATTGTGGGCTTGACAAGTACATACAGCCTATGTACTTCAAAAGAAAAGATGTTTTATGAGGACAGTGGCAGGCCAGGCTTCTGCCAGTCCTACAATGCTACACTGCTGTTCAGTGCTTGGCAATGACCATATTGGGATAGAATGATAATGACAATGATTGGAAAAAATATGCACTCAAAGCCATGTGAACAATCAACATAATTCTTGAACATAAAACTAACACTCAATGCAAACACTCTGGTGTTTCACACATAATTATAGGATATTATGGCAAGTAATTGCCAGTATTAAATGCCATACTAAGCTATTCTGATTCTCATATACTCTGACAGAATTAAGAGCCAGGGGTGTGGAGTGATGTAAAGAAAATTCTGCAATTTAAGCAGAAAATAAAAAAAATAAAGGATTTTCAATTTCTTGGGAAATGAAAGATAGAAAAGTGATTACATTTTGTTTTTACAATGCATATACTATATATGATACAGATAGGAGGGAAAGAAACTCAGAGAAACAACTTTACATGAGAAAATGAGACATACATGACATCATGAAGGAGATAATCTTACACAGAGGATTGGGAGAGTGTCAAGCCCGTAACACCGAGCACCGACTCACTCGGCAATACCAACCAACCTGCCCTTACCCACATCATCTCGCACTACTGCATGGCCTCGGCTCGGTACACCCGGTACATCGTATGGACCACTCCTCTCGTCTATCCCTTTTCATTGTTCCTTCACCCCCTATCCAATCCTTACCCCGTTTCCCCGAACAACATGACAGCCACTCATTGTCCTGGCCACTGCCATTGTTTTATCTTGGGCCGTCCTCTATTGTTCTATTCTCGCCCACCATTTCATTATCTTATTCTCAGCCATACTCCATTATTCTAATTTCGCTTACATTCCTTATTCTATTTCTGATCACTGTGGACAATGCCTCCATGTGGTTACCTCATACCTTATTGTCTCCATTCCTTATGCCACCCTGTTCCACATCTTGCTTCTTAACTATATAAGTAGCGGGATGTATGTAGATAGTTCCTCACTCAGAATATCGATTGATTCACACCCCTTTTGTCCGCTTCCTATTCCTAAAGTCCTTCGCTCGAGCCGACGCCCTTGGCATCCCCTCGAGGCTCCTCTCACTGTCCAAACTAGTGGCATGCATGGAACAGCAGGGTGCAACGCACGAGCACGTTGAAGCCTAGCCACTCCGAAATGGTTTGCAGGACTTAACCGATATCTCGGCATCACCGAATCTTGACAGGGAGAAAAATACATCACAATATGATAGAAAACATACATATTAACTATGCACCACAAAAGTGAATGCTTTTGTTACAGAAAATATGTTGCCACATTCAAGCCGGTCCTATGATGATATGCTGGTGAACAGGTGCTTCACTTCATGCTAATTGGGATAAAAGTAAATGTCACATTTTGAGGTAGTTGGGGTGAATAGAAATTTGAATGGGAGGTGGTTGGAACAATAGGGTAGATGTCTTGTAGAATAGAAGTCGGTAGGGGAAGTAGTAATGGATGGAGAACATTTTCAACATAAGTGCTGGGGGCGATACATCTTCAACAACTTGTAACTAATTTCTACATATTTGTGAGTATTCATCAATGGTTCACAACACACTCAACTTCCACCAGCATCATGATCACACATCTGTAAGGGCAACCTAAGCAGGCATTCTACCCTTGGGTGATATACCGGTGAATGGGGTTCCAAAGAAAAAACTCTAGGGAAGTTCATCCACTAACTATGACTATATATTACCATTTCCATGGCACCCTGTTTGTATCAGGAATTGCTCCCTGTATTGGTCAGATGTAGAACCGGGGCACTGGTATAGCTGGTGACTGCCAAAGGTGTAGCTGATAGCCATGGTTGATGCCCGTTGATGGCAGCTATAGTGGTGAGGGGCAGGTGCATTGTATCCTATACCCATCTATGAACACCAGTGAACTAACACTTCATACCATCCTTCAGGATTATTGAAGTCAGGTGTCCCATCTCTTAATATCACCACCCTGGATTGGATTCCGGGCTCCAAACCTTTCCTGAACTTGACCACAATCATTTTGTCATCATGATACTCCACCAAGGCTACCAACTCTTTGAAACAGTCGATTTACTCTTCAACTGAGGCCCTGCCTTGGTACCAGCCTGTGCCTTCGAGCCATGTGAGGGCCAAAAGCTGCTCATTCTTCAGACAGAAGTGTTCCACCATGTCCATCTCGAAGGCCTTCCAGTTGGGGTATAGGGGGCATCCTGCTCATTCATTTTGCAGAACCCTGTTGGTGTATCTGTTGGGTGCAAACTTGCATTCACCCCTGAGAGAGCAATCTCAATATATTGTAAAATCATATCGATTCCAGTATCATTCTGTGCGCCTTTGAATCCTCTATTTTTCTCAATTTTACTTGTATTTTTACCCTCATTATTGAGGGAGTTATTCGTGTTCTACTATGTACGCTACTTACGGGCACTTGTCCACGCACGACGCGACTAGCGTGGCCA
>QLPG01009201.1:0-11218 GCA_003314385.1 Gomphus sp. MG54 | reverse complement strand
ACTGGAATTAGTAGAAGGGGAGGAACACTATGTGTGTTATGGCCCATTCCCCCAATAACCCTACATTAATCCCCACAACCACCTGTACCATTTCAGGGACCTTTCTGACCATTTAAAGCCTGAACAATTGCTTTCTGCCAATTCTGTTATGTCAACCCAAAGTTCCATAATCCCAATGTTAAGATTAAGTTATGTGATTTAGTCTAGACCAACACTTATTCCGGTGGACATGATTAACTGTCCACCATTGTCAACACTCCTTCAATTGTTATCCTTCATTTCCATTGATATTCCTTTTCTCTATTGTCATCTCCTTTTAGATACACTTATTTTTCTATTGTCCTTTCATACATATACAGTATAAGTAGTCTGTTAAGATTCCAGTCACTTCAGTGCTTTGCGACGAACACTGAAGTGAGTATCAAATCTTCTACACAATCTTACCATTCTGACTTACTCTTTACAATAGTACTTTGTGTTAGGTAGAGACTTCTAAATAATCAGAGTGCTTTGCAACAAACACTGAATACTTTGTGTTTAGCCTTTTAACTGGTTATGGGCCCCACCCGCAACTAGAAAAAGAATAACATTCACATACCTTGACTACAATATACAAAAATGGCTGATGGATTCAAGATCCTCAGATATGATGAATCGGAGCGTTTAGATGAGAATGGCTCTAACTGGACCTTTTGGAAAATGAGAATAACTGCTTTTACTTGGAAGGATCAAAGTTATGGCCATATGTGTCAGGAACCATACCTAAACCAGTGACCAACAATGTTGACAAGATAGCCAAGTGGGAGGAAGTCTGTTGTGATGAACGGTGGAAGGAATGAGGAGAAGGGAGTGAAGGATGAGAAAATAAGGACAAAAACATATTTGAGCACACATTTGATTGTATGACAAGGAAGAATAGTGTAAAATAGTGTACAGAACAAGTATTAGTGAGCATGCAGTGGAAAGTAGTATAGTACATGGACTTACTAGTAGTTACCGTGGGAGAGACACAAACTGGCGGCGACTTAGATGCCAAGCACCCGGATGATCAGGAGATGTAGGGGCCGAAAGAGCCAAAATGTATGGAATATGGAAGGAGACAAAGGGAAAACAGATAGGAGGAGATAGAATGGACATAGGAGAAGAGACTCACGTGCAAAGGAACAAGAAATAAGGAAACTGGGGCACATATATGCAGTCACCGAGGACAGATGACTAAGAAACAGGAGAATGAGACATGGGACACGACTCAGAGAGGCGATAACTGTTGCAGACAAGAAGGGAACAAAGGGAGAAGCAATTGTATTCAAAGGGCACCACTGACAGGTGTCATATCTCTATGAAGATCTCATCGGGGCAGCCCACAGTGGGCTGACCCTGCATATGCTCCACAAAATTACAGATCATATTATAGTCAGGGGATATACTTGTATAAAGAGAAAGTAACTAGAATGAATATTACTAGTCTCTCATACCAAAAAACCCCCTACACTTATATTTGATATCTACTCGACGCACTCACATGACGTCAAGCCACATTGGGTCAAAACACCTCTTGTCGTCGTTCAAGGCTGCAGACCCAGTGGGGATAATTATATAGGTACCACACATCACACTCATGCTGTTATTATTCTACTTTATTGTTGTGGATCATCCACAATCAACCTACATGACCTTCAGTTACATCGCCACCAGCTCCTCGGACCATCGCTTACATCTGATCGACCCATTGCACGTTGCCAGCGTAGTAGCATATAAGTACACAAAATATTAGCTATACATCCCATAGCTACAAGATTTTGTACCAAAGTAGCTAGTCCATCTACCAACCTATATTCTCCATCATAGTATTTAAGAAAGTCAATGTACAAGCCCTCTCCACCATATTGATGAATATTGCCCCAAATGTACAGGCAGGCCTTGACTGCTCTTCAGCAAAGCTGCCTGGGATGGACTACTCAGGAGATATGCATAAACTAACCCTATTGCCCAGAATTTAGCCCAAACACGATTGCGAGGAAAAAGATATATAGAAGGTGGTGCAGAAACTGTACCCACTCATTTAGCTGAACTCCAGAAGTTAAGAGAGGCATGTGGAGGACTTGGTATAGACATACCCAATGAACAATTTGCCAGTATCAGTACACTCTCAATGCCAACACCCTCCTGGGATCCGGTGATAGGAACTCTAGGGGGAGTAATAGATCCAAGGGTTGTGATCTCCCATCTCAGTACCAAATGGAACAGGAGACAAGGACTCACATTGAGTGGCACCAACCCAAATGTTGTATTCCAGACTGGAGGGAAGTCAAACCTAAAATGCGATAACTGTAACAGAATGGGGCATTTCAAAGCCAAATGTTGGGCAAAAGGGGGTGGACAAGAGGGTCAGTATCCTGAATGGTTCAAAGGAAAGAGAGACCCAAGAACCACGAATACTGTCAAAACAGTTTCAGAAACACACATTGTATGGGCATATGGATTCAGTGGACAACTGGATGTGTGGTATGCCAATTCTGCTGCTACAGTTCATGTCAGCCCAAATCGCAAAGATTTTACTTCTTACTTCAAGTATGACAAGAGCTGATCTATAAAGACTTTTGGAAACAACACAGTAGAAGGAGTGGGCGAAGGTGACATCATTGCAGATGTTGAATATAGAGGAAGACTCACAAGAATCCGGCTCACCCAAGTTATGCACGTCCCAGGTGCAGATGGGAGGATCCTTTCCCTAAAAGTCCTAGATCGAAAAGGATTTGAAAGTCATATCATGGGAGGCAGCATTCGGATTATGAAAAACAATGAGGTCTTCACAGAAGCTTCCTTAGGAGGAGAGTTATATGAAGTCAAAATGAAAATCATACCTTTACAAGGAAGTATTATGGTGGCAGTAAAACGGGACACATCAGCCACTGATCTGTCCACATGGCACCGATGACTAGGTCACCTGGGCGATTCAATACTTCTAAAAATGGTCAATTCCGATATTGTAAAAGGAATAGAAGTTACAGATGCACACTTAAAGGGAATGTGTGAAGATTGTATAGTGGGGAAGATGGATGAAAATGTTAAGACTAAGAGTCAAGTTAGATGTAAGACCACTGCAATAACAATTGCAGGGAAGTAAGATAATAGATTGCTTGACTCAAAGTTGAAATGGTAAATGATAACTGGTAGAACTTGTTGTTTTTCTCATTGTACTACTAGTCTTTATATACAATGGTTGGAATATCATATGAAAGAGATGTGGTGACATGTGAATCTGTACATAAGGGTATGACCTACTATGTGATGCAATGTCTGTGGTAAAGTGGTCATGGAGTAGAGTCATGGGTTATGGAAAATGAATAGGAAAGTGGATAGGAAGAAAGGGAAATATGTTGTGTGCGCGGGTGTGTTTCAATTCTGGGATAGTAGCGGGGGTTTGTCTCGGTTCTCAGTTGTCTCGGCGGGTGAGTATAAATGATGAATTTGTGATGGTGTGAATGGTGACTCGTGATTGATATGTCTCGTGTATTT
The DNA here is from genome assembly GCA_003314385.1 of Gomphus sp. MG54. Lineage (NCBI taxonomy): Eukaryota > Fungi > Basidiomycota > Agaricomycetes > Gomphales > Gomphaceae > Gomphus > Gomphus sp. MG54. The sequence goes on along the minus strand of QLPG01009201.1, from coordinate 7,699 downwards.
GTCTCGGCTCAGGAATGACTCGTGTGTAACTTGCTCATTTGTGACTCGTGTGACTCGGTATTGACTTGTATGATTGTAGACTCGTTGGCTTGTGTGTGTTTGAAAGAGTTGAATGGGAGTGTAAGGAATAGGTGGATATTGTATGTTGGTTAAGTAGTATTGTGATATATACCGGTTTCCAACAGAAAAGCCTTTTCAAAACCATAAAGAATGGGATGATCGTCTGTTTAGGACACTACATGCTGACCTGATTGGTCCAATGAGCCCCAAGGCTAGGTGGACATGCACCAAATTCTGTCTTGTAATCAACAACGACCATTCAGGGCTTGGTTTTGTATTCAATCTAAAGCACAAAGGAGAAGCCATCAAAGCCATCATCGACCTAGACAAAGCAATAGAGACAAAGTTCCAGAAACAAGTACATACCCTGAAGACAGACAATGGTGGCGAGTTTGTCAACAACCAGTTGAATAAGCATTGTCAAGAGAGAGGAATCTCCATCATAACCTCAGTGGCTTACAACCCCGAGCTAAATGGATGAGCCGAGAGGCGGAACAGAACCCTAATAGAGGGCACAAGAACGATGCTAAAAGATTCAGAGTTAGGAAAGGATCTCTGGGGAGAAGCAATTTCAACTCACATTTACATACACAACAGATGCCCCTCAAGTGTTGTCCCCAACAACATGACTCCATTTTAAAAGGTGTTTGGCATCACGCCATCGGTAGCACACCTCCAGGTATTTGGCTTGAAGTGCTTCATAAAAGTACCCAATGAAGTGTGGACTAAATTGGATGACAAGGCAATAGAATGCCACTTAATCGGTTTTGAGGGAGACTTGATTTACATGGTGGTTGATGGCAACAAGAAAAAACATCGATCACAGAATGTAATTTTCATGGAGGGCAAAGGACGTCGATGTGCCAGAAGCGAAACTACCATTATTGAAGTGCCAATCGAAGACGAAGGAAAGACCAACGATAAACCTAAAGCTGATGAAGATGGAACGAAGGGAAGACGGTCTAGCTCAGAGGTGTGGGGAACCAAACCAACAAGATGATCTGAGCGTCTCAAAGAACAAGAAGTTAGCAACAAAATACTTGTAACAAAGACCATTAGGAAAGAAACATTACCTGAAATAAGAATCCCAAGGGCCTATTCTGATGCTATAAACTCCCTGGAAGGCAAGCTATGGAAAGACGCAATGGATTATGAAATGAGCAAACTAGAAGAAATGAGCACATGGGACAAGATTGACCAAAAGGACTTACCAGACAATACACAAGTTCTTCCAGGGATGTGGGTTTATACAATAAAAAACCTTGAATCTGGGGAGCAGAAGTTTAGATCTAGATGGGTTGTTCGAGGTGATCAGCAAAAAACCAATGTTTCTCTAAGCAATACCTTCGCACCGGTGTCTCGTATATCTTTGCTCAGGATTTTGCTGGCCTTTGCAACCATTAAAGAGCTGCGTATTTTCACTTGGGACATCAACTCAGCCTATCTTCATGGGAGGATAGACCATACATATATGTCAAGTTCCCTGATGGATATGATAAACCGGGCAAAATTGCAACACTTAACAAAGCATTATATGGCTTACCCAAGGCTGCATGCGTCTGAAGAGAAGATCTTGAAGAGAAATTAAAAGCTTTAGGATTTGCACCACTAGGGAGCGATACAGGAGTCTTCATTAGGCGGTCACAAGAAGGCATCACAGCTATTAACACGCATGTAGACAACAGTACTGGGATATGTTCAAGCGAGGGGGAGGAATTGAGCCTTAAAGCTGGTATTCAAAAATTCTACAAAATCAAAGAAAAAGATACTTCTAAACTGTTCAAAGTACTCGGAATACTGGTAACAAGAGACACTCACCTGGGAACACTGAAATTATCACAATCTGAGTATATCGATTCAATGCTCCAAAGGTTTAACATGACTGAGTGTCAAGTACACATACCGAGGATCCGGTAACTCGGCGGTACTGACCAAGATACTCCATTAGTAACCATGTACAAGTCACTTGACGAGTTGTTCTGGGTTCGACACACATATCGGTTGCATTCCTCACTCCCATCCCACACCTATTCCTCACCCCTCGGTCCGCCTCACCTCTGGACTTCCTGCCCTTGTATTATCCTCAGTTACACCCCTTGTTTTATAGTCGGGCACTTCCCATTGTCCTATCCTCGGCCACATTCTTATCATCCTATCCTTTATTGTTCTATGCCCGTTTACATTCCTTCATTCTAATTTTACTCGTTGTGGACAATGACCGCATGCTCTACATACCTTGTTGTTCCACATTCCTTATTCCACATGTTGCTTCTTAACCTATATAAGTAGGATATAGATGTACATATTTCCTCATTCTGGGTATCGACTAGGCTTAGGCCCTTCTACCTTCTTCTCCTCTGTTAAGTCCTCAACTCGGGCTGGCATCATCAGCATCCTCCCGAGTACCTGTCTGTTGCAAATCGGTGGCATGCATGGCAAGTAGGGCACAACGCACAAGTACATTGAAGCCAACGCCACTACTCTTGGCCTGCAGGACTTGGCCATAGTCTGCCCGACCTTTCGTCAACACCCCTCAGCAGTACCAAAGTCCATCAGTACCCAAAGCTTGACACTGAGTGTAACCCCATAAACACCCCTGTAGACAAAGGATCACACCTTCATAACAATGAAAACATGCCATACGAGAACATCAAAGAGTACCAAGCACTTACTGGATCCCTAACCTATGTGGCTATGTCAACATGGCCAGATATTGCCTACATTACACAATTCCTTTCACAATCAAACAAGAACCCCAGTCAGCAGGATTGGATTGCAGGAAAGAGAGTGTCAAGGTACCTCAAGAAAACAAAAGAGATGGGAATTGTGTACAAGAGGGACCCCAAACAAGAGGAAGTCGAACACAACCACTTGATACTATGGGGATACTGCGATGCAAACTATGCTGAAGACTCATGTGACCGAAAATCAAGCAGTGGATATACATTCATGCTTGCCAATGGCCCTATTGCATGGAAATCAAAAAAACAGTCCTCCATTGCTTTGTCTACCACCGAGGCAGAATATTACGCTCTTGGAATAGCATGTCAAGAAGCCATTTGGTTGAAGCAGATGTGTCAAGAACTATTCATGCCACTTGATAAGCCTATCCACATGTTCACTGATAACACGGGTGCTGTTGCATTATCAGATAATCCAGTCTTTCACAGCAAGTCTAACACATCGACATCAAATGGCACTTCATTCGTGATCTAATACACTTGAAAACAATTCGCTCCTCACATATCCCTGGAACTCAGAATGGAGCCGACTTTCTCACAAAGGCTCTAAACCGCCTGGAACATGACCGGTGCATCAGGTTGATAGGAATGGAATAAGTGATTTGGTCTGAGGAGGAGTGTTAAGATTAGGGTATGTGATTTAGTCCAGACCAACACTTATTCTGGTGGACATGATTAACTTGATGAGATTATGAGCAAATTGCAGTAGGTTTGAAGAATTTATAGGCAATCTATTTTATCTTATCTCCTCAGTGTAGTCAACAACTGCTTGTATATTTGGAAAATATACCTATTTTATTTTATCTTACAAAAAGAATAAAGAAATTAGCCTTAAAGGCTTGTACAATATATTATATAACTCACCTCCTCGGTGTAGTCAACAACTGAGGAGGGAGGCATGCGCGGGTTGTGTTTCACCCGCATATACCCTGCAACCGGCCCTTGACCCTATCGAAGGTTTGAGCCAGGCTGCCAGTCCCAATCCAGGGAGCCGGCCACGCAAGTCGCGTTGTGCGTGGACAAGTGCCTGTAAGTAGCGTACATAGTAGAAAATGAATAACTCCCTCAATATTGAGGGTAAAAATACAAATAAATGAGAGAAAAATCGAGAATTTAAAAGTGCACAAAATGATACTGAAATCGATATATTATTACAATATATTGAGGTTGATCTCTCAGGGGTGAGATGCAAGTTTGCACCCTACATAACTGTCCACCATTGTCAACACTCCTTCCATTGTTATCATTCATTTCCATTGATATTCCTTTTCTCTATTGTCATCTCCTTTTAGACACACTTATTTTTCTATTGTCCTTTCATACATATATAAGTAGTCTGTTAAGATTCCAGTCACTTCAGTGCTTCGCGATAAACACTGAAGTGAGTATCAAATCTTCTACACAATCTTACCATTCTGACTTACTCTTTACAATAGTACTTTGTGTTTAGGTAGTGTCAAGCTTTGGGTACTGACGAACTTCGTTACTGCCGAGGGGTGTTGTCGAAAGGTCGGGCAGACTATGGCCAAGTCCTGCAGGCCAAGAGTAGTGGCATTGGCTTCAACGTACTCGTGTGTTGTGCCCTACTTGCTGTGCGTGCCACTGGTTTTGCAACAGACAGATACTTGGGAGGATGCTGATGATGCCAGCCCAAGTCGAGGACTTTCCAGAGGAGAAGGTAGAAGGGCCTAAGCCTAGTCGATACCCAGAATGAGGAAGTATGTACATGCATGTCCTACTTATATAGGTTAAGAAGCAACATGTGGAATAAAGAATGTGAGACAACAAGGTATGCAGAGCATGTGGTTATTGTCTACAACAGATAAAATTAGAATGAAAGGATGCAAAATGGGGGTAGAAAAATAAGGGATAAGATAATAGAGACGTAGCCAAGGATAGGACAATAGAGAGTGGCCGGGTATGAAACAATAGAGTCGTGACTGGGGATAATACAAGGATAGAAAGTCCCGAGGGGAGACGGACCGAAGGGTGAAGGCAAGGAGTGTGGATGGTGGATGTGCCGAGCCGAGACCGGCATACCAAGTGTTATGCATGTGGTGTGGACACTTGGTCATGGATATAGGATGGTCACTCGGTCGGCAATGCTGAATAGATGGGTCTCGGTATGTGTACTTGACAGGTAGAGACTTCTAAATAATCAGATTGCTTTACGGCGAACACTGAATACTTTGTGTTTAGCCTTTTAACACCCAAGTCTCTGAGATTCCAAGACCAAGGTTCCGCTCTTTTTGGTAAACAATGTGCAGGATCATCGCATACCTAACTCCCTGATTCTTCATTTTCTATTAGCCCCTTGTACTCTCTCCTTCCCTTGTCTTTACTCGGCAAAAGTTAGTACAAGGATTAGATACATGTATATAAGACACCAGTTGACTGGACTATTTGCCAGTATGAATATCGACTTAATTCTGCATCGTAGTTTCTGATTCAGTTCCGGTAAACTTTCCGACTTTCCAAAATTAGGGACAGACAATCAAGGGGGGCACAACACATAAGTTGAAGCCAAGTCCCTGCAACCTCAAACCACTCGAATAACTAGTCAAATTACCTAATACCACAAATAGTTCTAAGCCCCTGGTGCTCCCATCCTTCTGCCTTTCCATTTCCATCTGTGAACCTGCGACCTCTAGTCCCTCCATCTCCAGAGTAAGAACCTCCTCTCGGAAGCCATTTGGAACCCCTGGACTCATTCTGGAAATATCTAGCTAAGCGCCTGACATGTGGACTTAACAATGTGGTAGAAAAGGTTCTATATAGCCATCTGATGTGAGGATGATTATATTTCCTGGTGAAGTGGCAGGGATATGGTTATGAGGAGAACATGTGGGTAGCAGAAGAGGACATGGCAGTGCCAATCTGGGAGTTCTACCAGTCACATTCAGGGGCTTCCTGATACATTTGGGCAGTGGCCTTCAAGTCTCTGATGTCTCATGCTTTGAGGATGTAGCACTCTAGAAGGGAGTGTGATGTTAGGAGATGACCCATATACTTTCCTGAGCTGAGCATGATATGGTCTGCCAAAGTCTCAGCTCAATAGGACAGCAGCAATAGATAAGAGAGACACCGATGGAAAAGAGGACTGAGGAATGGGAGCTAAAAGAACTCAACAGACTTGCCCTTATGGGCTAATGACTGACCAACCTTCCTGTCATGTGCTGAACCGAGACACTGAGGCCCTGGGCCGGACTCCTGGGTCAGGCCTATGAGTGTTCGGTAGATCATACCACCAGAACCAGAGGAAGGGTAGCATATGATGGAGAAGTGGTGTGTGGGTACAGGGTATATAGGGCACAGAACTCGCTGGCAATGGGGCTTAGGTTTTCCTCTTAGGATTTCCCCTATTGCTAGGCCCTATGTGACAGTCCTCAGGTTCCACTGGGGTTGCCCTTACAATGTTAGCATCATTCATGACTTAACAGTTAGTAATTTTCAGATCATCTAGTTTGTAGTCAATGGCTTCTAGTCTGTGGGCAACTGAGAGTAGGGAAATGCACGGGTCAGGCCAACCCGCATGGGTCACTGGGTCGGGTGTCCTTGGGTGTGGGTGCGGGTCAAGCCGCGAGCACCCGTGACCCGGGCCCAACCCGGGGCGTCAACTCTGACACAAACGCGACTTATGCATACGTGCATGTGCCGACACGAATGTGACGCCTCGAACGCGACGAACACGACGTACGCAATGCCCATACGTGCACGCGCCGCCACGTATGCGACATATGTGCATGCACCACGATGAATGCGGCATACACAACACCCATACGTGCATGCGCCACCACGTACGTGACGTATGCGCATGCATCGTGATAAACGCAACGTATGCAATGCCCGTACGTGTACATGACATATTGCATGTGGGTGCGGCACGCACCCGAGACCCATCGACCCGTGGGAAAAAACCCATGGGTTGATGGGTTCGGGTTTCCCATGGGTTGGGTGCGGGTCACCCACATTTGACCCATGGGTGACCCGTGCCATTCCCTAACTGAGAGGACTCCTTCAATAAAGTTTGAGATTAAAGTGTAAAAGGGCTAAATACAAACAGTTCAGTCTTTGTTATGAAGCACTCAAGTTTATTTAGAATCACTACCTGAATACAAACAGCTATCAAAGAATGTAAGTATGAATAGTAATGGAGCATAGAGCAATTAGTACTCACTTCAGTCTTTGTTGTGAAGCATTGAAGTGACTGGCTGCCCCAATGGCCTACTTATATGTGTGATAGACAATAGGAAGAATGATAAACAATAAGAGTGATATACCATAAGAGGAATGATAGATAATAAGATAAATGAAAGACAATGAAAGACAATATCATGAATAAGAGAACAATGGAAAAGAATAAAGTCTGATTCTAGACCTATGGCCACAAATGTCCACTTGCTATAGTAAGTGCTTAGCCTGGACACTTATATAATCTTAATATGAAGCAGATGAATTATAGGTGATAGAATAGAATTGTTGATGGAGGAGCATCCTATTTGTTGCATTATCCTTTTGGTATTCAGCAATGAGTTTATTCTGTGGTGGTAATTGGTGAAAGGTAGTTGAGGTCAGTAAGAAACCATATAATATCATAGACCTTTTGGTCAGTTTGATCCCAGGCCAAACCCATTTAATCTCCAGGCCACACACTATCAATATGTCCTCCACAACCAATCAGCATCAAGTAGGTCTCTATCTCCTTCTGCCACTTATACCAGTTGGTACCTGTGAGCTTTGGGAGCTGAAGCATAATGGTGTGATCTATGTTGTGAGCAAAAGTTGATACAAAAGTTTGGTTTGGCACAAAAAGGAAGATCACAAAGGGACAGATCATGAAAAAGCAGTTTCAGTGAGATCAGGTGCGAGCGGGGCCCATAACCTGCTGAAAATAGAGG
>QLPG01009192.1:3669-15690 GCA_003314385.1 Gomphus sp. MG54 | reverse complement strand
TAGAAAGTGGCACAAATATGGAAGGTGGCATGAATCCAGAAAATGGCATGAATCCAGAAGCTATGCAAGTTGACCAGGATGAGGGGAACAAAGTCATGGAACTGTTCACAACCAGGTTGCATCTGCTCTGTGTTCCAGATGTTCCAAATGACATTGTATCAAAAATGATGCATAGGACAATGGCCATTGCATTCGGTGAAAGTGTTGGGAATAGGTGTCATATGTGTATGCATGCAGTGCACATGTGTCGTATGTGCACACATACATAGTTGGCACCATGGGTTAGGCCGGGTCAAGGGTGCTCTTCACTTGACTCACACCCAAACCCAAGGACACCCAACCTGGTGACCCATGTGGGTTGTTATAACCCATGCCATTCCCTAGTCACTGGGTCAGGTGCCCTTGGGTGTTAATGTGGGTCAAGCCAAGAGCACCTGCAATCTGGCCCAACCTGTGGTGACACATGTGTATATGATATACACATGCACATATACAACATGAATGTGCCATACGTGCATGCACCACATGTGCCATATGTGCACACTTATGACACATATGTGCCACATGCATGTGGGTGTGGTGAACACCCAACACCTATAACCCATGGGAAAAAACCCATGGGTTGATGGGTTCAAGTTTCTCATGGGTTGGGTGTGGGTCACCCACATTTGACCCATGGGGGGTGACCCGTACCTTTCCATACTGGAGACTGTAGTGCACTACCTCACTGCAAATGATACACAGAACAGTGCAACACAAGGCAGAAAAGGCCAGCCACTCCATTCACTGGTTGTTGGGCAACCCCAAGATAGGGAATGGCATGGGTCACCCACGGGTCAAATGTAGGTGACCCACACCCAACCCATGGGAAACACAAACCCGTCAACCCATGGGTTTTTTTCCCACGGGTCGACGGGTGTTGGGTGCTCCACGCACCCGCACGCCTGCAGCACATTCGTGTCATACATCGCATTCGTGCCGACACAAATGTGCTGTATGCCCCAACACAAACGTGCAGTATGCGCACGTGCCGACATGAATGCACCGTACCCATACACACCGACTTGAACATGCCATACGCGTATGCACCGACTTGAACGCGCCGATATGGATGCGTTGTATGCGCATGCACGAATGCGCTGTACATGTACGTGCCAGGATGAACATGTTCTACACGTCCACGTATGGCTCGTTGGTGTCGGCACATGTGTGTCATATATGTGCAGCGCATGTGTGTCGTATGCCTGTGCGGCATGTGTATGTCATATGTGTGTGCCACGCATGTGTGTCATATGCACATGCGTGTCGTATGCACACACGTACGACAGGAGCAAGTGCCAGATTGGGTGTCGTACTCATGCGCATGCATGCGTACATGATTGACGCGCCGGGTTGGGCTGTTAAATTAGATAGACTAGTAACGAGTGTCTCAGTGTGTGTGTGTCAAATGACTAGAATATATTTTACCTAGTAACGAGTGTCTACTAGATAAGTGAGCAAGATAAAAAGACTATAAGCTAGCTAAGTATCTCACCTCAGTGTTTGTGTATGTCAAACGACTGAGGGAAGACAGTGGGCGATGTATCTACTTATATACTATTTCATAACAATGGAATATCTATAATAAGATAACAAAAGAGGGAAACAAAAGAGAAATAGTTTTGCAACTGCGTAAAAACTACAATCGGCGAATGATAACAATACCGGGGTGACACGGTTTGTCACACTGCCATGTCGCCAACTCCAACACTCCCCCTCAAACCATGCTTAGCCCCAGTTGAATGGCAAAATGTTTTACTTTCGCAGACGGCAACACTTTGGTCAGCTTATCGGCAACCATATCGTCGGTCAGGCAATAGACCAAATGAATTGCCCCCTTTTCAATGATCCAGCAGATGAAATGGTAACATACATCGATATGTTTTGTACGTGCATGATACTGATGATCTTTCGCGAGCACGATGGCTGACTGGTTGTCAGACAACATCGTCATTGGAAACAGTTTTTTGTCGAAGACTTGCTCGATAAGGGACCATAGCCAGAGGGCTTCCTTCACGGCATGTGCAGCAGCTATGTATTCGCTCTCTGTTGTTGATAAGGATATAATTGACTGACGTTTTGCACTCCAGGACACAGCTCTGCCATTAATGATAAATGCATATCCAGATACGGCGTGCCTATCCTCAGCTGTACTTCCATCTGCGTTGGCGTATCCCATCAATCTTGTCTGGCTCTGTCCGTAAGTCAACCAGAACTCTTTGGTGCCCTTCAAGTAACTGAAAATTTTCTTTATGGCATTCCAATGTGTAGGTCCAAATTTCGTCGAGTACCAGGACAATCTCTGAACAGCAAACACTATGTCAGGACGTGTACCTAGGGCAGCATACATCAACGACTCGATCGCCTCGCGATATGGGGTGTCCCACATCTGAGCCCATTCAGCAGTAGTTTTGGGTGTCTGGGAGCTGGACAGCAGTAGCCCGGTTTGCATGGGTGTTGACGAAGGCTTCAATTCATCTAGGTTAAAGTGACGAAGGATGGAGGTTATATAGGATCTCTGGGAGAAATGGATGGTACATCGTTCTCAATCGCATTTTACTTCAATTCCTAACAGCCAATGTAGCTCTCCAAGGTCAGTTATCTCCACTCGTTCAGCGATTCCTGTTTTGAAATGACCAATCAGTTGTATAGATGTTGCTGCAATGGTGCAATCATCAACATGGACTAGGACAATAATGGAGCCTTGACCATTTCATCGGAAAAACAGAGCCTGGTCGACATCGCATTGCGAAAAATCTAAGTGGTGCATCATTATTTCAACAAGCTTTTGGTACCATCTCCTTCCTGACTGCTTTAATCCATACAGGGTCTTTTTAAGATGGCACACCTTTCCTACAGAGTTTGGTGCATGATAACCAGGGGGCTGGGCCATGTAGATGGTTTCCTGATCGGTAAGTTCACCATTTAAATATGCTTCTTTTATATCTATCTGATGAATCTCCATATCCTTCGCAGCAGCCAGTGCGAGTACAGTATGGATTGATGCAAGCTTGGCAACAGGGGCAAAGGTATCGAAATAGTCAACACCTGGGACTTGAGAGAAGCCTTGCGCAACAAGGTGGGCTTTGTAGCGGACGACATTTCCCGCTGCATCCTTCTTTGCGCGGAAAACCCATTTGGAACTGACAATGTTCGCATCCTCGTTTCCAAGTTCCGGCTTCCTTGAGTAGTGCTAACTCTTCAAATATTCCCTTTTCCCATAGTTCCCAGTTGGGGCGGCATTTTGCTTCATTCAGGGACCTAGGCTCAATAGCCTCAACTTCGCTCGTTTCAGAAACTAGTGCATATTCCTCAATTCCTTCCGCTATCATCATCCAATCAGCTAATCCCTTTCCCTCATGAATCATTTCTTGCTCTATAGCAGTGGGGAGCTAGATTCCAGGAGTAATGATGGAGTTGGATGATCAGTAAGATGAAGTTCCATGTCCATCTAAGATGTCATGGACACGCTGACTCCTAACCAGCGGCCTTCTGTAACATGACCTCCTATGTAAGGGCAACCCTCTTACAGCCCCGAGGTATATCTCAGAGGCGAGCTAAGCAGGGGGAATCCAAAGATTATCTAATTATCTACTACCTAAATACATGTGGAGTCCTCACCTAAGCAGGGGGAATCCAAAGAGTAAAGTCTAAGGATCCCGCTACTGGTGAGCCCCTTTTATACTCTTTATATGGGTGGTCTGTGCACTAGCTTACAAATCAATACATCGGAGTTTGTAGAGCCAATCTCTTGGTACTAAGTCCAAGGCTCAGGTATTTGCTCCGAGTTCTAGTCATCATGTGTTAAGACCTTTCTGTCTCCACTCGGTGGTTTCTGGGCCTCTTAGCCTTGGAGTTGGTCGGAGTTGGAAGTAGGACTTTGGACCTGTATCAGGCCTCGGAGCTTGTCGGAGTTTGAAATGGGACCTCGGAGTTGGATCGGAGTTTAAAGAGGGTCATCCCCTGACATCCTAGCTTATCACCAGTTTTGGTGCGTACCCACACCCTCTCGCCCCATTCACGGACATGTTGTAGGTCCAGTTTCTTTTCAAAAGCAGCTTCATACGGTGTTTTGCCATCTACAGCTCTGGTCAAGGTGCAGTTCATTAACCACACCACATGACGCGCTGCTTTACCCCACAGGAATCTTGGTAGTCTGCTGGCATGCAAGAGTGCACAGATACGTTCAACAATAGTACGGTTGCAGCATTCAGCCACTCCATTGTGCTGTGACGTGTCATGTATGGTGAGTTTCTGCACAGTACCCTTAGATTTGAGATGTGAAATAAAATCCTTTCCAAGGTATTCACCACCGTGGTCCAAATGGAGTGTCTTTATGACAGCATCAAGCTGTACGTTACACCACATTTCATATTCTTTGTATACACCAAAAACCTCATTCTTGGTGCGCAACAGGTACAGGTGAGTTAGCCTGGACATGTCATCAGTAAAGGTGATGTAGTATTGTTTTCCTCCTTTTGTGGCAACTGGTGCAGGTCTCCACAGATCACTGTGAACCTTTTCGCCAAATTTGGCAGCGTGGGTACCTTCGATCACTTTGGGAACAGGCTTGCGAGTAGCCTTCGCATATACGCAAGACTCACAAAAGAACGGACCCGATGGTGAGTCTTCAAGTTTAACTCCTGTCACAAAGCCTTTAGCCACTAATCTCCTAGCTGTTTCAGGTGAGATATGGCCCATCCGACAGTGGAATTGATCCAAGGTCAGTACGTCTGCAGCTATATTTGCTGTCTCAGACTCATGCAAAACACAATAGAGGCTGTATCCTGATTTAGGGATAGTGCCAACCAGTTTGCCATTTCGCTCATGTATGGTGCATTTGCCATCAGCAAAAGTCACATCAAAACCTGCATCATCAAGCCGTCCAACCGATACAAGGGTGTAGCCGACTTCAGGTGAATACAAGACTTCAGTGAGTCTTAGTTTGGAGACGTCAACATTATTTGGTACGTCAACTGTCATTTCACCCATTCCAACTACTCTGAAGCTTTGCTTATTTGCAGCTTGGAACGCTCTTGGAGTTATCTTGACGTAGTTTTGAACTGCATCCTGGTAAGGAGTAATGTGCGTAGTGCACCCTGAGTCATAAACCTCAATGCAAGGTGAGCTTCCCAGCGTTTCTTCAACTTCGATGCATACTGCATGTGCGTCATTCAGATCAGCATCGAGGTGGTCCGAGTTACCACTGGCAAGCAAAAATCCATCGCTCTCATCAGTTTCAGGTGACTGCTCCATCCTGTATTCACTGTCTTGATCGTCGCTGACTTCAGAAAACCAGTCTCCTTTGCCATCTCCAGTATTTTCAGCATTCAAGTCTGAATCAAAAAATTTGTCTGCCATGAAGGCCATATCAGATTCAAGGTCAGATGCAACAGCAATGTTTGCAGTGCCGCTACTGTTCTGGGATCCACTTTTGTTTGCTGACATCTTGGCAGGCTTGGGACACTTGTCTTTATAGTGTCCTTTGTCACCGCAGTTCCAGCATGCACCACGTGGCATTCGTTCAGGGCATTTGCTTTTCCATTTAGGTAAGACAGACATTGCTTCATCTTTGTCATTTCCTTTTGACACGTTGCCACCAGTACGGCGCAACCTCTACGCTACATGATGCTTGTATTCTTCAGAAACCAGTGAGATCAGCTCATCGGGGTCGATAGTTTTAGTGGAGCTGTATAATCTTGCACCGGCAAGGAGGTTTGAAGCAAAAGCAGAGAGGTGAGGCAGAAGAGATTTGATGATGGTGGAACGGTAGTCTTTTTCATCAATGACAACACTGTAAGTGGCCAGCTCCTCCTTCTGTCATGATTTCCCTACTCCTCCTCTTTCTATTACTTGTTATTGGATTCCGCTACTCTGCCAGACTATATGTATAGTTCTTAGGTAATTAGTTAAAGCTCAGTCTTGAGCTGGTCAATACACCAACAAGTATCATTGCTCATTTCCCTCCTCTGCTCTCCAGTATTGAAGCTCTTGTTGTTGCTGACACCTTCTTGATGCGTAACTCATCCAGGAATTCAAGCACATTGCCTTTGTCAGGGCACTTGGACTCCATGAATTGGGTACGCAAGTCCGCTTGTGCGAAAGCACCTTTCTAAGAGAATTCTTTCGTGATGAGGTCCCACCGGTCTTTCAGGGACATCTTCCCATGAATTCGAATCAGGGTCAAGTCAGGGATGCGATGCGTGAGGAGCACCTTTGCAGAACGGTCCTCCCTAATCCACTGGGTAAGTGCAAGCTCCTCATCCGGCTTAGGAGGTGTGCTGAGAATGGGACAAGTAGCTGTGCCATCAAAATATCCCCATAAGCCTTTTGCCTCAATGGCATCCTGGAAACGCATGGTGAACGTGGTCCAGTTCAAGCCAGATGGCATGAGCTTTGGGACTGAGGAGGGGAGGAGGTCGGTGGTGGTGAATGCAGTGGACATCAGGGTGAGTACTATTTGAAGTAGGGAGCGGGGCCCATAACCTGTTAAATTAGATAGACTAGTAACGAGTGTCTCAGTGTTTGTGTGTGTCAAACGACTAGAATATATTTTACCTAGTAACAAGTGTCTACTAGATAAGTGAGCAAGATAAAAAGACTATAAGCTAGCTAAGTATCTCACCTCAGTGTTTGTGTGTGTCAAACGACTGAGGGAAGACAGTGGGTGATGTATCTACTTATATACTATTTCATAACAATGGAATATCTATAATAAGATAACAAAAGAGGGAAACAAAAGAGAAATAGTTTTGCAACTGCGCAAAAACTACAATCGGCGAATGATAACAATACCAGGGTGACACAGTTTGTCACACTGCCATGTTGCCAACTCCAACATCGGCCAGGTCACGGGTGCTCTCCGCTTGACCTGCACCCGCACCCAAGGGCACCTGACCCGGTGACCTGTGTGGGTTGGCCGAACCCGTGCTATTCCCTACCCCAAGATCATCCCTGCTACCCTGTGCTATATTCAGTCCACATGCCGCTTTGACAAATACACTGATGTAGCACCCCCCAGCCATTGACCAAACCACATACACCCTCCACTTCAACCTGGATTGGCTCTTCTTTTCTGCTGGTCCCCCTATCTGTGAGGGATTGGCCCTCTTGTGCCTCCTCAGCCAATATTCTTACACCCCAGTCCTTCTGATATGCTCCCCCCTTCTGATACTTAGACACTACCATAGCCGATGTATCTTGTAGTAGCAGTGCACCATAAGCACCTAGCACTTTGAACACTTTAATTGATTTCTCTCTCAACTAGTACATCAGCAAAAATGCCTGAACAATGTATGACCTTTTATATCTTGTAAGACTAGTATAAGTCTTTTGAAAACTTGAAAACTAATATAAGTAATTATCAGAATAAAGAAAGGCTTTTATAGGGTTGTAGTATATGTATCTGACCTTTTTTGCTATATATCAGACATACATCATCAGTATTGTATAATCTTATAAGACTAGTATAAGTCTTTTTTAAACTTGTAAACTAATATAAGTAATTATCAGAATAAAGAAAGGTTTCTATAGTCCTTATAATACTTATATCAGACTTTTTCCTCTATATATCAGACATATATAACCATTGTGTGATATTATTATAAGACTATAATATGTCTTTTTAAAAGGCTGCATACAAATTTAAGTAATGTCTGAATAAAGAAAGGCTTCTATAGTACTTATAATACATATATCAGACACATATCAGTACTGTTATAGTGTAGTGTATAGTGTGTTATGGATCTATAGTGTGTTAAGAGACTCAAATGACATACCATAATGCTATTAGCACCTCTTATCCTGGATGATGTTGACGCGTTGATGAGTCCTACTCAAAAGGGCAGCCCTGCGATGGTTGGCGAGAATGATATCAAGCAACATGAACTCGGTAAAGATGAAAACGTCTACGTGGTCTTGAGCTTCATCCAGCATGAAGAATACCCTCACAATGGTGGTGACTTCCTCTCCCTGGCGCGCTCTTCGATCAACTCTACAAACTCACCGATTACTTCTCCCCCAGCAATGTACCTCACGCTCACTTTTGCTACACCCTTAACCAATGCTATTCCGTACAACCCTGCCTATGCCAATTCTCAATCTTCTCTCGCTCTCACCCCATCTCAGTCCAATCCGTTTGCCGGCTTCACAAGTGGTCCTTAAAAATATGATGAGCCCCGATGCTATGCTTCGTACATGCCCCACCCGAGGCAGCTCTAGTACTACCCCAGGGACACCCATGGTTGTTGCCCAGCAATCCCCTCCACCTCCTTCAGCCCAGATGTACTTTTACCCCACCTTCAATGCGCCCGAAGCGATGTGTGCACCTCAAAGGTTGCCACTGTTGGAAGCGGGCTCGCAGCAGCGGACACTCTAAGACATGGGGTAGAGGACTGTTTGGAGGAGACGATGGAGAGAGTATTTTAGAAAAGAGTGTCAAATTGACCGACGGCGACGACCACATCGCTACGACTCCAGTATCCAGGAGCCACCTCATGAGCAGGAAAGCCGCACCCTTTCAGAAATTTGTTTAATAACCCTGATGACTTGTTGGAGTCCATCCGTCAGTGAGTATTCTAATGACCTTGTGACTTTGATATAAAGCGATTGTCGTCTCCGGTGCCCGTTGTGCAAACCGTTCCCTTTCGACTTCCCTTTCTTTGTCATATGCCCCATTCGTTCTTCCACCCACTTTTATAGGAGACGCCACCTTCGTTCCATTGGCCCATACTAATCCTCTCTCTTATAGGTGTGGATGGATTCATGGGTATCGGTGCGCTCATTCCTCCTTCGTCTTACCAACTTCGTAGGCCGAGTCATTAGAATAGGACCCCAGGATCTGGCCTTGGGCATGCTTACGCCCGACTCGATGGAAACAATCTCCACTGTTACGGATGTGCATTGCATTTTCCTCTTTTCATCATGTGTTTGATGTGAACCCGGTTTTGATTTCTTTGTATTAGAACATGTACATGCAAGGCAAGTTCCCCCCGCTCACTTTGGCAGTCGATAAATTAAATATCACACAGGAACAATCCAAAATGATGAGATTGGCATTTTTTTCCAGCCATCGATCACCGACAATGACACAAACGGCCATATAACCTTAGGCAGCATAGACACCACCAAGATCATAGGGGACTCGCGTACACACCCATAACACAGTAATCCTTTTCGGGATTCTATTGGGGAATGGACCAAAGCATGAAGTTCACGTCACCCTGTGCGTGCTATTATATTCTCAGCTGATGTTTGTTCCAGGTATGGTAACATGCCGATTCTATCAACAACCTCTGGTATCGTCGGTGGGTGAATCTATGCCCACAGCCCAGTCTAGTTTTCCATTCCATTGCTGACTTCGGACCCATTTATGCCTGTAACCAGACACCGGCACGACCCTCATGCTTATTGCCAGCGATGCCTTTCAAATCTATCAACAACAAACAGGAGCGGTGTTGGATGAAACTGTTGGGCTCCTCCGTCTCACACCTGATCAGTTCTTGACACTTCAGAGCTTGTACTTCACCATTGAACAAGTGAGCCATCCAATGCAATTTTCATTAATTCACTTTGAAACCACATGTATCTTCCCACGTCCCTCTCTCACTGTTATTTGCTCCTTCACCCGCCCTTCCAAGCTTAATTCACATTACTGACAAATACATTCCCCAGACACCCTTCGAGCTCACAGTTAAGCCCAAGCGTGGCCCTGAAAACTCAACTCCGACCTCGGCGGCGACCCAAACTCTGTATATCTCATGTTCGGCGACTTGGGAGTATTGAGTACCCAAGGGGCGCTTGACTTCTTCAGTGGATATACGTTCTTGTCAGTTACTTTTCTTCATTTCAATATCTATTTTTTACATTGTTGAAACAGAAATGTGAAGCTACGCAGGATCTGTAATACTAAAAGTTACTTATGGATATCAGATGACACCGAACCTTCGACCCATTGATACTTCTTGCCGAGAGTGTCATGTCAAGACTTTGGGATGTAGTTAAGCCTAGCACGTGGCTCATTGACTTAATTCCATGGCATGATTTTCTCTATTAACCCTCGTATTAACACCATGATTGAAACAACTCTGGTACAATGAATGAAAATCAGTCGCAATGACAGTGTCGATGTTTCAGTCGGCTGAGGTGTCTTCGATGAACCTCGCTTCTGAGGAAAGTTTTGTAAAACCCGCCGTATTTGGAAGTCAGCTACTGAAAAGATGGAGCGTATGCTGGAGGGGCATTTGGATACGGTGTTGCGTCGGGTTCTCACCTGATGGCACACAGATTGTATCTGGTTCAGAAGATAAATCAGTATGCATTTGGGACGCAACTGCCAGACAGACAATCATTGTGGGCATTTATGAGGGTCATTCGCATCCGGTTCTGTCTGTGGCTTTCTCACCTGGCGGAACCCGTCTCGTGCCTGCCTCATGGAGGCGATCAATATCTGGAGTGCAAGTTCTAAGGAAACAGGGCGGGAGCTGGAGGGTCATACTTCTTGGGTGCGGTCTGTGGCTTTCTCACATGATGGTGCACGTGTTGTGTCTGGGTCGGAAGATATGACAGTGCATATCTGGGATGCAACGAGAAAATAAATGCCAGACATACTGAATGGGCATTCACGATGGGTGATGTCCGTCGCTTTCAGAGGACAGCGATTCATCATCTAGCATGTCATCATTGCTCTCCTTCTCGTCACCTAAATCATACAGAGTGGTGACACCATCTTGTGGTTCCCGATTAAGCTCCTCGATAGCATTGCGAACATGAAACATCATTAAGCCGTAGATTTCATCGCCATCAACGACAGGGGGGACTCTTCGCCTGTAAGGGCAGCTTGAAGGATAACATTTTTGAATACCATGCGCAATCAATCCACCAGTGTCTGGAAGGGTTTTCCCAGATGAGGATCTGATGCATAGTGGGTACATGGAAAAGAGATGGCCCTTCTTAGCCGAGGAGGCAAATGAATCTTGCCACGCGTTCAGTGGGGACGGCAAGGCTCGTCCTTCGCCCATGTTCTTTCGTGCAATATATGGAAGGACATAATAAAAAGACTCTAGGTCGTCCAGGTATGTTTGAGGCTCACCTTCGAGAGCCTTATAAGACATAAACATGTACGTGCCCTATTATGCGTTGAATCAGTAAAGAGCCTTATGATTCCAATATTTCGCCCACAATCGGAGGTATCCGAGATTTGGAAATGATAATATTCCCTGGTTTGATATCACAATGAAGACTGAGTACATGTTATGATGTGCTAAGCGACTGGTGATTAAGTGAATACATATATCTACCACGAGACACACCT
Source organism: Gomphus sp. MG54 (assembly GCA_003314385.1). NCBI lineage: Eukaryota > Fungi > Basidiomycota > Agaricomycetes > Gomphales > Gomphaceae > Gomphus > Gomphus sp. MG54. Next base: position 4,340 of record QLPG01009192.1, on the reverse strand, counting down.
TGCAAAGCATTGTGATATGCAAACAAAAGCTCTCTCCTGTTGGAGAACTCTTCTAACGGCCTGCCACAGGGAGACAAACCAAGTCTGATCGCTATGGGGGATATCCCTGATGTTGGATTTTGGTGGTGCTGAGAAAGGACTGTGTAAAGAGCAACTGTTTGACTTGAGCGGAGGTAATGGCTCGTTGCAAACAGATAAGGAATTACAAAGCATGTGTGACTAATGTGACATGGCAACCAATGCACAGATGCTGGTGGAATTATTCCAACACACCTCCTCAAGCAGCATCAACTCTCCATACACCTCCTGAAATCCAAACTCCTAAACTTCCATCTCAGACCTCCAGATCCTATGCTGATGCATGGTGTGGGAGGATAGATCCACTTCTGAGTTCCATTACACATGCACACCCAGGGTTCCATAAGTAGAGTAGAATGGAAATTCTCTTGGTGGTGGTAAAAACAGGCTTTTGGTAGGCCTGGCATACTTTCATTAGGTATGGCTTGTTGGTCAAGTATAATAGGCTTTTGCTAGACCTGCTTTTGGTTGAATGTCACAGACTTTCAATAGGTGTTGGGGATCTGGGAATTCTCCAATATATTTCTACAAGACCTCTGAACTGGATCAGCATACAAGATCCAAACCTCTCCTCTAAAGAAAGTCACCCATCA
>QLPG01009186.1:0-10361 GCA_003314385.1 Gomphus sp. MG54 | reverse complement strand
TCTACCCGTCCGCCCCCTTTGGCTTTCCCGAGGCCTGTCAGTATGTACGGTTCCTGACAGAGGCTGAGATAGTATTTCAGCTCTTATAATTTCACAGGTTATGGGCCCCAGCGACACTGGGAATTGACCTAAGATACCTGGAACTGAGCCACGGGTGGCACCCATTGATCACAGCCAAGCCACAGTCCATTGGGATGCAAGACATGACAGACCGAAGGCCAGATGGTGAATGTACTTGCGGGTGGCACCCGCTCACGAAAATCAGCCACGATTCACACAATGTGCAAGGGCATACTGTACAGTACAAAGACGAATCCACACACAAATGTGGGCACCTATGACACTTCGACTCATGACCCAAGAGGGAGTGAAGCAATGTCGGCCAAAATGAGCCCGCCGGCGAACACAGGAGACGACGACTGTCACGGCGACGAGTGGCACCTTCCACTTACGACTTACAACTATGACCATACCACGCGTATTTGGAACCAATTACGCACCACGGGCGTACGCAGACGAAGCGATCACCAGGGACCATGGGAGGACAGTGGTGCATGCGCAAGGGGCGAGGACAGACACATGGAACAGGGGGAGGATGACCCTTCACGATGTGCCAGATGACAGCGTACGTGTACGAACAACGTGAGTGCAGACCCCACAGAACAAACCTACGCAAGGGGTGGCACATGGACACTGACGACCTGATGAGATACTTGAATCCAGGGCATGAGCCATGGCTGAAAGACCATAATGAGGACGATAACAGGAAAGAGACATACACTTTCATGTCATTGGAATTGGACCAATTGGCTCCCACCTTCGTACCAGTGGTGTGATCCCTATCGAGAGGTGACATGCAAATTACTCAGGGAGGTTTTGATCGCGCTCGACACTGGGCGTGTCCGGGAGAATCAGGCGGCAGCTTAACTCACATTCAACCATCGTTACTGCAGAACAGAATGGGTGTATTTGACCACCTAGTGTCGGAACTGTTTTGTAATCCATTCGACCAACCTCAATTTGTACTAGCCACGACAACAAATGCAGCACAATCTCACGATATGGGACAAGAGACACTTGACTTATACTGCTAATGGCCCCAGGCACAGACTTGAAGCTCTGTATTGAAGGCGGAAGCAGTGGCATTATTCAGCATAACGATCGATTATACACACATCATGAGTTTGAATTTCAGCCTGGAATTGGTCTTCAATCCTGGTCTGCCTGGTGCTACCCCAAAGTCGTGCAGTCATAACGTGACAACACGTCGAATATGTCACGCGTCTCAACCTTGTGTTTCCCATGAGCGTCAATAGTGCCACCGACGCTGATGCCGTTGGGACTAACGAGGACAAGGTCATTTCCGAACAGGATGTCCCCAATGATACTCAAGCGCCTTTATGGGAAAGAGACGTTGATTCTGACTCCGAACAAAAACACCCACTCCAGAGGAATGGAAGACAATGCAAGGATACGGAAGTTTTATTACACACGATGAATCTGATGAGGAGCATGTGTTCCACATGAACGATATAATCTATGTTCTCCCGGCTGGGAGAGACCCCGATGAAGAGGTTGACAAGAGCGAGTTGTGGCTAGCACAGATCAGGTCCATCAGGGCGCATGATAGTGACAGTGTATGGATCAAGGCTAAATGGTTCTATCACCCAAAAGAAATTCCTAAGAATGCCAAAGGCGTGAAAGGGATGGCCAACCAGTTTGGGGAACTTGAACGTATATGTTCAAATCAAGCAGACTTTATCCCTACGTCAACTTGCTCTGGGCTGGCGGAGATCGAAGCATACGATGAACAGAATCTTGAACAGGAAGATATAGAGCCTGGATCCTTCTATTATAGATGTGAATACAACTGGCAGAAATGAATACTCAAGAACCCTCCAGTACTATGTTCACTTTTCAAAAAAACCTACAATCCTGATCAGGATGTTATGCATCTCTGTCCCCGCTCACAATGCCGAAGATCATGGCATGCTTCTTGCCTTGCAAAGGCCAACTGGCTCATCAAATCTGAGACAGACCTTCCACAACGCATGGAGTCCCTTGACGGGAATTATGTCTCAGTAGATCCTGACCAAGGCAATCTGAAAAAGAAAGCTCGATCCACCAACTTGAAGCATGGTTCAACTACTGATGACCCTTATGCTCGAATATCGAAAAAACTATTAGCCGTGGCACGACAACCCATTGCACGTGGAGGGTCATTGGGCTTGATTGGGAATGTTCGCTCCATGGTATGAGCTCGGACCATGGTACAGAATGCCTTGAAAGGCACCCTAGATATCCCAGAAAACTGGGAAGAGCTGTTGGGCCACTTGTATGATGTCAGTACGAAAGGGCCAGCAGCTGGAACCAAGGGGAAGAAGTCGGTCATCGCCTACCAATGTCCAAAGTGCGGAGAATCGATATGATTCTACCTTGTTCTCCTTGCTTTATGTTTTCTCCTGCGACGAAAATCAACACACGAGGCGCGGAGATAAGAAACGCATGTGACATGCCTTGAAACTGGAGGTTCTCTCATATGCTCGAAGAGCGCGTGGCAGAGGATTGGTTAAGAGGAGGGGAATGAGGATAAAGAGCAAGACGAGTATGCAGAGTGTAGAATACCACTGGATGGTGGTCAAGCGCTATCAAAGAGCCAAAAAGATCCTCGGTGGACGAGTCACAAAGGGCAACTCCCAGCCCGCGCCCGACTGTGCTCATCAAATATTACGCAAAACGTCTGGCATGGAACTTCATAATGAAATTATACATGGAGAGGGATAAGGCAGATGTGACCAGAGATGGTGCTCGCGCCCAGGATAGAGAGGGCAGAAGTGCAGATGAAGGCATGCGAACAACGATTGTGCAAATGCTGAAAAAGACCGAATGAAGAAGGGTGAAGGTGGATGACGTCTAACAACCATCTATGACATGACTGACCGACCTCCGGTTCGAGGGGGAGTTTTAGATATGATGTCGCCCCAAATGTCAGACAGAGTCCGTCATGACTATAAACTGAAGAACTCGACTTGAGTCTGTCATGACTATAAACTGAAGAACTCGACTAGAGTCCGTCATGACTTTAAACTGAAGAACTTGACCTGAGTCCATCATGACTATAAACTGATGAAATGAACCTGAGTCTGTCATGACAAAAAACTGATGAAATAAACTGGAGTCTGTTATGACTATAAACTGGACCTGTCGAGTTTGAGTCCGCTATGACTTTAAACTGGATTGGAGTCCTCTATGACTTTAAACTGGACTAGAGTCTCCTATGACTTTAAACTGGACCAGGGTCCCCTATGACTTTAAACTGGATCGGAGTCTGCCAAGACTTTAAACTGAGCATGGCCATTATGGGCAGTTATATGGACAATTCATTGGATCACTTGGAATGACACCTGCTGGTTTAGACTCAGGGGGAGTGCTCGGAATCTGGTGTTCTGCCTGAACATTCAAACTACCAGGGATAGAACAGATGATTTGGACTGAGGGGGAGTGTTAAGGATTTGACATTCAGCCCAAACATCTCTTCTTCTGATCACTGGCAACCTGGACCTGATGGTATTGGAGCAGGGGTATGGGTTTTATTTATTATTATCCCTGATATCTACCTTTTATTGGAGTTTAAATTTGCCATTGTATTTCGCAGTTGTGTGACTCTGTGACCTCAGCTCTTTTCTAAGAGGCTGAGGTATGAGTTCAAGTTTCTTCTCATATTTCATACAATTGTTGACCATTCTTTTAGATAGTATTTCAGGTAGTTAAATACTTCTAATATGAGCTCTTTTCTAAGAGGCTGAGATAGTATTTCAGCTCTTATGATTTCACAGACTTTGCCATAGTCTGCCCAACCTTTCAACAACACCCCTCGACAGTACCGAAGTCCGTCAGTACCTGAAGCTTGACATCCACCCATAATCCATCAGATTATCTTGTACAGCAAGCACTCTTAGGTACATTGGTCCGAAGACCAGTGCCAAATCAACAGGTCTGAAGACTTGTTAACAGAGGTTTATTCCAAAGAGTAAATCTCAAACCCTTCTACTGAAGTAGAAGGTTTCTCAGCTAAAACATAAAGGTATGCAAAAACATAGTAAAAGAACTAAATCAGATTTATAGAACATCTGTGGAAATAATCCTAGGCAAGAGTAGAATAATAGTTCACACACATAAACCATTATTCCTACATGTAATTGACAAGGTACCTGCCAAGTCCCCCTCTAAACAATTCTTTTTTAGACATCAACCTGGACAAGCATTAACTTGCTGTCATCTCATCGGAGAACTTGATTAGGCTTTCTTCACACCAAAGTTTTGTCATGGTTCTCAGGTTACCTCTAAACACTAGTGGCCAAAGCAAAAAGGAAGGAGGAGAAAGAAGTCACAGCTGTGCAAAAGCAACAGAGGATAAGGCTGCTGCTAAGAAGAAGGTCACCAAGGAGAGGGCAGCAGCTATGAAATAAGCTGCCAAAGTAAAAGCAGTTGCAGACCAGAGGGCTGCTAAAGATACAATTACCCATCCATCCAAGGGTTATATAGCCTAACAGCAGGCTACTACCTAAGAAATGACTGACAAAGCTGCCATCAGCCAAAGGGCTAACACCCTCAAGAATTTACAGCTGATAAAGGAGCATGGGATGAAGACCGTTATGCTAAAGCAAGGAGCAAATGCCAAGGCTAGGCCAAGTACAGGCCCATGGATGGCTGCAAAGGAGGAACCAAGACTGAAGGGGGCCTAGGAGGTGTATAATTTTATTTATTATTTATTTCGACTGATGTTTTCTTTAAATTCCCAAAGGTAAAGGGGCTAAAGTTTGGCAGTCAACCAAAAAACCCTACTGTGCCATGTGTAGGTGGTGCAGGGAGAGCTATATCCTGCCAGATACTGGTACTACTTGAATACAGTACAAGCAGTGCAAGGTATGATGCAGCCTATTAGTAGGAAAAGGGGGCCTGAGTAGCTCAGTGACACCAATGAAGAGCAGGAGTGAAGCAGGATGGAATGGCCAAAGAAGAAGGCTGCCATGGATCTAGTTTGCCCTTATACAGGGCTGGTTTCAGTACAGGTAACACAGTCTGGGAGCCAGGTACTGACATGACTTGTGGCCACACTTAAGGCAAACAACCAGCTGCATTTATACAGAATTGTTGCCAGCTATTTACCCCTCACACACATGGTCTGAGTGCAGACCATGATGGCTGAGGATACTCACTGGCTAGCCAGGTGGAAGGAGGTAAGGATGGGTTTGATAGAGGCCTTAAGTAGAGACTCAGTTTGGTCCAGATCAGAGGGGGAAGACATGGAGGTGGATGAAAATGAGAAAGAGAATCAAGAGGAACAAGAGGAGAAAGTAGTAGAGAAAGATATAGAAGAGACTTTGAAGAAAACAGAGGAGTAGATAGTGTTTTTGTATATTTTTTTTCTGTTCTTTTTGAATGAATTTTGGTTGGAAATGGAATGAAGCAAAGCAAGACCAAATAGAAAAACTGAAACTAAGTGAACTAAGGAAGGTGAGAAATGACAAGTGAGACATGCCAAGGATTGGGTATTCTTGGTTCAGGTGAAATGGACATAGAGAGAAATAGACAGAGAGGAATAAGATAGAGAGACTAAGAGGGGTATTTAGTATTGGGCCAGAGGAAACAGATCAGAGAAAAACTTATTGACCATTAATAGCTAATAAAACAGACCATGCAAATACAGAGAAAAAAAACACAGGAACAGGATTTGAATCAAGGGGACCATGGTTCTGGCTTAGCAGGGTAGGCAGAGTGGAATTCCATGACAATCTCAGACACATGAGTATTAGAAAGGTGTTTGCTATTATCTTTCACGATGCAGGTGAGAAGTAAACTGCAACCATTCAGTCATATCATAGCCACTGTTTTTAAAAATTTAATATAGAGCCTCTTCAACCCAATGTAAACTGCCTTGGGATATGAAAAAAAAAATCTAAAATTGCTAAAACAAAAATTGGTTCTCAGACAGTGGGCCCTAGCCAACCTCAGTTGCAGAACTGCTTTAGCAACACCAAATTAACTTAGAACTGTTAGATATTTTGTAGTAATACAATATACATATATATAGTGATAAAAACACTTAGTCAATTAAGGTTTTCTAGAAGATGTTATATAGTGTACAGTCACAGACACTCAAAGTCTGCTTATTTTGATGACTCATTTTGAAAGCTCTGGAATTTATTAGGATACCCTTATTAGTATAGAATGGATGTTTTTGAATTATTACAATGATATTTTCATGAGCCAGTTCCTTGATTTCTGCAATTTTTCCATTTTGACACTCCACAAATTGGCCACCCCCCTAAATTTTGTCCTAAAATCTTGAAAAATTGTCAAATGCTTCCTTTTAAGTATGCAAATATGATTCCATAAAAATTTTATCAGTCAATAACACATTATTTCACAATTAAACTCTGTACCTCTGATTATGGTAACATCAGGCCTGGCCAAAAATATCAGAAACAGAAGCAATCTAGGAACTTATCTTTACATGCCTGTTGCATGTGACCTGAATGTGACATAGCAACGATGAGCATGTGACATGAATATGATGCATACTGCACTGGTGGAGACAGCTGATATAAGTGAGGTTAGCACCAAACTTTGATTACATCAGCAGAATATACATAAAATTTGGCCACCCTCTAAAAAAATTGGTAAAAATGCAAAAAAAAATGCTAAATCAACTCCTTTTCACAGTGTGAATCTGATTCTGTAAAAATTAACAGATTTACATGAGCCATTCTCTCGGAATCAAAAAAGCAGACTTTGAGTGTCCATGACTGTACTACAGCTGAGGAAATAATTAAGTAGCAACTACTTGTCTTGGCTGTAGTACACTATTTAACAGCTTCTAATGGACTTTTCTGCAACTGAGGTTGGTCAGGGCCAACTGCCTGAAAATCAATATTTTTTTAGCAAAATTTTTTAAACATGTATTTTGATATCATAGGATTAACATTGGGTTGGAGAGGCTCTATATTAATTTTCAACAGAATGGCTATGATATGACTGAATGGTTGCAGTTTTCTTCAACCGCATGAACGGAATTAGATTTGGCGCGCGCCTTACGTATTGCAAACTGGAGTAGGAATAAAGTTCGAGGACGGAATCTGGACAACTGCGGGAAAGATGGTTTTGTTTGGTTGATGGAAATGGAGGCGATGTCACTTACGGCATCATCACCTTTCTTTCACGTATGCTATGTCGTTTCCAGGCATAACAACCAATCTTCTGGGGAACACCTTCAGTGAGTTTTCTTAATGAAGGTTGGGCGGTGAAATCGAAAAGATGACCAACATCATGTTCTGTTCCAGATGCCCAGCATGTAAATATACAGAACAACATCAGTAAGTGTGACCGATAGCCCAAAGCTTCCATCCCGATCCTCACAGCGCTTTAGACCCTTCGTACGATCCTTTAGACCTCCTCAAACCTGTAAGCCGGGCCTCATACAAGACTCGCCACGGTGCAGAAGGCGACCAACCTCACGGATGCATGGAAACAACGCGGGTGAAGTTTTTATCAGAACTCGATGCTTGGGCTCGTGATGTTGCAAGTCCAAAAGTGTATTGGCTGAAAGGCCAGTTGGGGACAGGAAAGACCACCATCGCTCACACCCTCGGCCAGCGCCTCGACGAGCAGCAGATGCTTGGAGCCAGCTTCTTCTGCTCTCGCTCGGCATTGAGGGATGCAACCCGGATCATCCCTACGATATCCAGCATGCTTGCCCAATCCAACACCCAGTTTCGATCCAAAATTTGCGAAATTCTCACAAGTACACCCGATGTGGTTGATCTGAATTCTCTTCATGAACAATTCGGCTCCCTCATCATAAATCCTATGAAGCTAGTAGTGAAAACCGAAGACATCGCTCATAAAATTGTCGTCATAGACGCTATCGATGAATGTTCAACTCCATGGATAGTGCAATCACTCATCAAGACCGTCCTTGATGGTTTAGAAGATATACCTCTCAAGTTTTTTATTACGAGTCGACCCGAGGACTGGATCAGCGGCGCCTTTCGTGCCGATTCCTTTTCGGATATCAAGGTCTATACCGAATCGTCTCTGCAGGAGGTCACTCGGGACGACGTACGACATGATATTCGAACCTACATTCGAACCTCGTTGTCTCAAATAGCGGCAAAGGATAGATTCTCACCAGTATCATCCGAGTGGCCTCCCCCGCACGAGTTTTCAGCTCTCCTGCATCTCTCTGCTGACTTGTTTATATACGCTGCAACGGCCGTTCGATTCATTGGAGCGATTGACGGACATTATAAGGATCGTTTAAAAGATGTCACGCATCTCGGTTCTGCACATTCACCACCGCTTCGCACTGAAGTGATAGATTCACTCTACAGGCATATCATGGACCGGGAATTCTCGCATACTGTCGGGTCCGAACGGTTGAAAAGGACCGATGTACTTTCTACAATCGTCTGCCTTCAAACACCGCTATCAGTGCAAGGTATCGCATCGTTATTGGAGCTAGAAATACTTGACGTCCAAGTTTCTCTATCACCATTACTGTCCGTAATTCATGTCCCTGATAATGGTCACGTTGCCATCTTCCATGCATCATTCCGCGAGTTTGTCGCCGATCCGGAACGCTGTCTGGAACACAACGTAGACTATATAAAAGGTTATCAAATGCTGACCGGCAAGTGCCTCCGAGTTTTAAACGGCTCGCTTCAACGGAATATTTGTGGTTTGCCTGAGGAATTCATAGGCACACTCCCACACGAAATTGAAGATGCTACCGTTATTCCTGAGGCCCTCCGATACTCGTGCCTGTATTGGGCGTCACATCTTGTAGAAACACTGGCGTACCCACGTGAAGACGTTACTCCTGTCCTCGAGGAGCTTTGTAAATTCGCCGACGAACATGTATTGCATTGGTTCGAGTGTCTCAGCGCGTTGGGAGAGCTTGAGTCTGGTTTCAAGTCTCTTAACAAGGCGAAGCATGCCATTTCAGTGAGTACTACTTGGTGAAGAAAAATATTTGCTGATTGTTTTCTCAGAAGTACTCCAAGAAACATGCTAAATATGTGGTTCTATTCGAGGATGCTCGTCGATACCTTCACAGTGCCTTTGAAGGCATAAAGCATCACTGCCTGAATACCTATGGCTCCGCCCTTACGTGGACTGATAAAGGATCCCATATACGCTACCAATATGCCACAGTTTTCCGTAACCTTCCTCAAGTTGTGGTGGATCAAAAATCCCAAGGAGTGGCATTGGAGCATGTGATGTTTCACTCTGCAGGTGTAACGTCCGTTGTATGTTTCCCCAATGGTAGCCGGGTGGCGAGTGGGTCAAGGGACAAAACAGTTCGTATTTGGAACGCAACTACTTGGGAGCAAGAGCATGTGCTCGATCATCCGGATCAAGTCTGGTGCATTGCAATCTCTGAAGGGACAAGCGTGGTATCTGGGTGTTCGGACAACTCTGTTCGAATTTGGAATATGGCTACAGGTAAAATAGAACGCATATTGGAGGGACATTCGGGGATTGTGACTTCTGTTTCATTTTCACGTGATGGGAAGCTTGTCATCTCTGCGTCCCGGGACAAGTCGGTTCGTATTTGGAATGCAAGTACGGGGAAGACACAGGGTGTCCTGGATCATCCAGCTGAAGTGGAGTCCGTCGCTTTTTCCCCTGATGGGAGACACATAGCATCTGGGTCGTGGGACTACTTAATTCGAATCTGGGATGCGATTACAGGACAATTAGAGCGCAAACTAGAGGGACACCGGGGATATGTGAATTCTGTTTCATTCTCCCCTGATGGAACTCGTGTGGTATCTTGCTCGAATGACCACTCGGTTCGGATTTGGGATGCCGCTACTGGGAAGATGGAACGCAAAATGAAACTCATGAACTGGGTGTTATCTGTAGCACTCTCAGCTGATGGGACACGTTTGGTGTCTGGGTCGGTAGATATGTTAGTACGGATATGGGATGCAGCTACAGGGAGGTTAGTGCGCGTGCTGAAAGCCCACGGAGCTGGAGTTTCTTCTGTTGCATTTTCCTCCGACGGGGCCCGCATAATATCTGGTTCGGATGACAAGTCTATTCGGGTATGGAGTGCATTTACTACGGACTCGGACAGAGAACATGGGCTGAATGAAACAGGTTTGGTCTCACCTAGCGTGACACGCCCGGTCTCTAGCTTAAACAAGTCAGTTCAAATTTGGAAAGTTATTACGGGAAAGAGACAGCGAAAACTAGAGGGCCACTCGCATCGAGTGTTATCAGTTGCATTTTCGGCCAGCGGGACACGCGTAGTGTCTGGATCATCTGACTACACAACTCGGATTTGGAATGCA